>BSBK01009180.1:0-192500 GCA_027943335.1 Chamaecyparis obtusa
CATATATATATACACACACACACACACACATATATATATATATACATATATATACATATACATATACATATATACATAGATATATATATATATATACATATATATATATATGTATATATATACATACATATATATATATCTATATATATATATGTATATGTATATATATGTGTATATATATATATGTGTATATATATATATGTGTATATATATATATATATGTATATATATATATATATATATATATATATATGTATCTATATATATATATATATGTATCTATATATATATATATATATATATATGTATCTATATATATATATATATATATATATATATATATATATATATATATATATATATATATATATATATATATATATATATATATATATATATATATGTATATAGATACATATATATATATATATATATATATATATATATATATATATATAGATACATATATATATATATATATATATATATATATATATATATATATATATATATATATATATATGTATGTATCTATATATATATATATATATATATATGTATCTATATATATATATATATATGTATATATAACATTCTAAAATTTACATAGACAACATAGCACATAGAGAAAACATTCAACTAGACTTTTATCCAATATATATCACAAAGGAGAGTTATCTCTGAGGATGGATTCCAACCTGGAATCCTGCAGAGATTCAGTTTGATG
Organism: Chamaecyparis obtusa; assembly: GCA_027943335.1. NCBI lineage: Eukaryota > Viridiplantae > Streptophyta > Pinopsida > Cupressales > Cupressaceae > Chamaecyparis > Chamaecyparis obtusa. The sequence continues at coordinate 728 of BSBK01009180.1, forward strand.
AAGAAGGATCCAATCCTCTCTATCTCTTCCAGCACTCCTTCAAGTCCTTCTGGGTGCAATCTCTAGCCTCTACCAGAAGCAACCAAATGCCAATCTCAGAGATAATAAATTATCTCCTCACAACTATAGTTTTCCTACAAATAAAATGCTCAACCATACAATATCTCTTCTTGGATCCAAATTCATATCCAACCCCCTCTCACACAGGAGATCTCTCTATATATAGATTGGAGGGAGTAGTTGCACAGATATTCCAATCGATGCAACCATCCCAACTATCCACCAGTTATTTGTTAATAATATGGTTTGCAAAACCATTCCTGTGAAGGGATAAACAAATTTTATTTATTAAAACTTTAATCTATGACTTCCTATATTTGAGGGTGACAAAATAGATAATGTATTATTAGGAATAATTTACTAAGTTACATAACCATGGTAATAGAATTTACCAAACACATCTTCCATTTAAGAAAGTAACATAGATTTATTTAGGTGAAGGGTTCAATTTGCTTTAATATTTATTTAAGATTATGCTTAGGGTTCCACTTATTTCAGTATTGAGGTTCACTTTGGATTAAAGATAGTGTGAATGTTGATTTTGGTTCATTTTTTATGGACAAGGTATAACGTAGTTAATGATTATGACTCAATTTGGTTAAATGTTCAAATAGTTTGAAGGTTATGGTTTAATTTGTTTTACTATTATGATTAGGGTTTGAGTTTATCATAGGATTGTACACACATGACAATGCATGCATGATTCTCCTATATATGCAAACATATTCAATTATGTTATGCTTTGTGATTTAATGGATAGTGTTCAATTTCCTTTTATGTTACCTTTGAGCACGATGTGGCATACTATTGTCAATTTTTATTGATCATTAGGATTAGGCTTCAATATGCTATTAGTTGTGGATTGCAGTTCACCATAACTAGCTTATATATATATATATATATATATATATATATATATATATATATATATATATATATATATATATATATATATATATATATATATATATATATATATATATATATATATATATATATATATATATATAATATGCCGAGAGTAATCCTTCTGGTGGTGCCTATTTTAATGAACCCTACCCCACACAAACCTTGCAATTTCATGAAAATAGGTGCCCCAAGAAGGATTACTCTCAGCATATTATATATAGATATATATATGGTAGTAGCAATCATGGCGCAACATGGAAGACATGTTATGATTTTTATTTTTTAAATTGACGGTGTAAGGGTTAATTATATGGTTAGTGTTACTATTATAGTTAGTTCTAATATTATGGTTAAGGTTAGTGTTAGTGCTTAAACTTGTAGATGATTAGGGTTTAGCATTTCATGAGTATGATTATAGTTAGGGTTAGGGTTTAGCATTTAATGAGTATGATTATGGTCAGGGTTAGGGTTTGGCTTATAGGTACAATTATAGTTACATTTAGGATTTGGTGTTAAGGTTTAATGTTAGGATTAGGTTTATGGTAGGGTTAGAATTTTGTTTAGGATTAGGGTTATGATCATGGTTAGATTTGGGATTACGGTTAGGCTATTGGGAATGAATGTTGAATAAATCATATGGGGGATTATTCGTAGCCATTCTGTAGCAGTTGTTGTTACATTCATGACTGTGATTGTTATTGATGTCAACACAGCGATCTACTGAAGATTAGCAGAGAAGCAGACAATTTTTGAGTTAGCATAGGTGAAGGGTTCAATTTACTTTAATATTAGGGCTTACAATTAGGATTGTCAATATGGTTAGGCTTTACATCATGGGTAGTATTAGGGTTAGGGTTATGATAAAAGTTTAAGTTCATGGCATAGTTTAGGATATGGTTATTTTGAGGGTTCATGTTAGGATTAGGGTTTAGCTTTTAGGTCCATGGTTAGGGTTAGGATTATGGTTAAAGTGAGGGTTTAGATATTGCTTATTATTTTGGTTAGGATTTTGGTTTTGATTAGGGTTACGATTTAGGGTTTATGATTACAATTATAATTAAGGTTATGGTTTACATCTTGGTTAATGTTAGGGTTAGGGTTAAGATAAAGGTTTATATGCATGACATGGTTAGAGTTATGGTTATATTTAGGGTTTGTGTTATGATTATAATTTAGCATTTAGGGTTGGCATTCAGGTCTAGGGTTTCGCATAAATATGATGAGGCTTGACCATTTAGGATTAGGGTTTAGCATTTAGGATCTATGGTATGGTTAAGATTAGGTTAGGGGACTATGTCTAGGGTTAGTATTTTTGAGGGTTAGGGTATTAAGGTTAGGGTTAGGGTTTTGTTAGGCTTAGGGTATTATGGTTAGGGCTAGGGATTTTTTAGGGTTAGGGTTGAAGCTAAGTATACCTAGGTATTGATTATGGTAATGATTTGAATATGGATAATGTATGATTATACTTAGGGTTAGAATTAGAGTTCAATTATAGCTATAGTTAGGGTTATAGTTTAATTGTATTATGATTAGGGTTAAATTGAGTCTTAGATTTGAAGGGTCATTTTATTTGGATTTTATATAAGTTAGGATTTAGCTAGATTTAAAATTAGGGTTATAGTTCATTTTGGTGTAGTATAATGGTTAGGGTTAAGTTTAGGACTTAATTTATCAAGTGACCATATTTTTTTTTAATCTTAGTTAGGGCTAGGTTCATCTTCGGTTTTAATATGTAATATGATATAGAGTTAAGGTTGGTATTCAATATACTTTTTTTATTCAATACGTTTATCCTCAACTAAGATTTTAGGTATAAAATTTAATTGACTTAAAATGTAATGACGATTAGGGTTAGGATTGCAATTGTTTGTAAGGTTAGTGTTTAATTTGATTTAGTTTAGGGTAATATTTCAAGAGACCTCTTGGTAATTTTTTCTTTCTTCCTTATAGGTCATTAATTCAAAAAATTATCACATATTTAAATTTGAAGTATTTCTCTAGAAAATTTATTGTTTGCACAATGATAGAAATTAAATATTATGACAACATAGCCCTACATATTTTTCTTCAAACATTCAAAACCAAATATAATAGTAGAAATTAAATGCTAAATATAAAACCAAAAAAACTAAAGTATTAAAACTAAATCTTAATGATTTTCTAATTTTAAATAAGGAAGTAGAATTTTTTTCACTATTTTAAACCATTGCAAATGAATAATATAAATAATCTAAATCTAAATAAATATGATGGAATTGCCCTCCATATTTAAGTTTAAATATAAATATTAAATAAAATAATTATTAAAATCTAAATTTAAGGAAAAGATAAATCTAACTCTAAAAGTAAAAGTAAATCTAAATCTTAAAATATTAAAAGTAAATGTTAAATTTTTTCTAATTTTAAATAAGGAAGAAGAAAGTTTTTTCACCATTTTGAACCATTGCAAATGAACAAATTAAATAATCTAAATCTAAAACAATATGGTGGGTTTGCTCTCCATATTTAAATTTAAATTTAAATATTAAATTAATAATGATCAAAATCTAAATTTAAGAAAAAGGTAAATCTAAATCCAACTAAAAAAGTAAAATTAAATCCAAATCTTAAAGTATTAAAACTAAATCTTATAGATTTTCCTAAGTCCTAAGTCCCTATGTCATTTTCCTAAGGTTTCGACACTTTATTTAAGTGATTATCTTCCTCACTAATCCAACGGTTGGCACAATGCAACAAAGAAAATATGTAGGATCATTAACCATCGCGGCATTGTGACAGCCGTCGATGCATCGAACACTCAACATGAAAGAAAACTGTCAGATGTTTCGTAAGAAAAGATCGACTGTCCTCATTTAAACTTATCCAAATTTGGTGGGAAAGGAAATTTTCTTGTTGAGTTCAAACCGTTCGAATTGTCACATAAATTATGGCCCGATCGTGCATATTGAATTGTCAAGAGTTAATGATTTTTGTGCGCAGTATATATTTTTGATTGTTTCAATTCTAAAAGCACAAAGATATAGAATTTGCAGAGCCCGGGTGAAGAAATTTGTAGAGTGAATTACCGTCTTGTGGGAAATAACTGGAATTGGTTAGTACTATATGAATTGGTGTATCCCTGCTATTATTTTCCTAAATTTCCTATTGAGAAAGTCTCAACGACCTTCCTATACCAAGAGGACCACCTCCTATACTTATAAAGAAGAACTTTGGTGATACTGGTAAAAGTTTTACTGAACTTACTCCAATTAATTCAATGATCATTTCAAGAAGAAGTCAAAGAGTGAAGATGGAAAAGTAAGGAATGTGAAAGATTTCAACAAGACACTGGTTAAGGGAGAGACAGTACATGGTACTGTCTCTTTGCAAGAGATTAACCCTAAGACATCAACCTAGAAGGTTGAGCACCCTTATGGGGAGTGTTGGATGCAGGGAACATAATATATCGAGCCCTTGGATATGTGGAGTAAGCTCATGTGAGCTTGGGCATGATGTGTACAGACATCGAGGAGTCTGTGGTTGAGAGCGCAGCACTTGGAGATTCATCTTTTGTGTTCACAAATTTTGTGTTGATTGTACGACATGTGAAGTTGATCTACCAGTCTTTAATGCACTTACTCAACTTGCAATGGCTAAAAGGACTTAGAAGATATCATTTCTACAATGTTTTTTGATCAACGTTTAAGGAGAGCAGAGTTGTGAAGGATATCAGTCATCTACCAGACTGATTGCATGATCACGTGAAGCAAAGTCTTAGATTTAAGTCCATTAAAGGTATTTAGATTTATATTGAGTGAAAAGTTATGGATGCACTGATAGTTTATGATGTTGTTGATAGACCCAGGTATAAGTTCAAGAAACATCCATTTAAGTCTTGTGAGGATGATCTGGAGGGAGCGTTTTCACAAACCCCTATCAGGGTATTGGATGTAGAAGATATTAGGGCATACATTCATTGAAAATATGAAATCATTGGGGATGTAAACATCTATAGTGAATTGGACACAATGATAGAAGTAGATGGATCAATGGTAGATGAGTTTAAACACCTACATGATCAATCTATCATGAAGCTTACCCAATTCAAATAATTCATGAAAGTAGAATGGTTTAAGATTATTCTTAGCAGAGTACATGATTAGTTTCTTTGGATTGGAGATCATCTAGTAAAAATATGTGCATAGATGATACATGAGATAATAGGCCTAGATAATGAAGGATCCCTACCAGTTTCAGAAAAGAACTTAAGGAAACAAGAAGAAGACCTGACGCAATCCAAGTGGGATAAGAGAGTGATGACAGTCAATGACATCTATTAGCCAGATGTTTGGTTGGTAGCTATGTTGTTGGGATACAAGTTGTTTTATAGCAGCAGACCTAATTTAGTTTTTGCTAGAGTTGTTATGATGGCCTATCAAATGGTTAAGGAAAAAAGGAAGTATAACCTATGCGAAGCTCTTGCACAACAGTTCATAGACAATGTGAAAGTGATAAAGAAAAACAAATCTAAAGCATTTAGGTTTAGGTCTTTGTTAGTTCATATGTATATACATATCATTCACAAATTCCCTGGCATGCACCCCTGTGCATGGAAAGCAAATGTACCTATTGGGATTTAGATTTCAGAGAGTTATAGGAGACAAGACAAAAATTGGGTTGATGGGGAACTATTTGCATGGATCAAGATACTTCAGAGGTAGATGAAGGAAAGGTATAGGATACCTGAGAGTCTAGTTGAGAAATATGAAGACACTATCTGTTTCATGGTTGAAACTGATTGTGATTTCTTTGAGGCAGTAGTACTAAGAAAGAAATGGTGTTATCCTATGGGATATGAAGTCAGTGTAGAAATCTTAACTATGCATGTAGAACATGTGTTGGCAGCAGAGGTAGACCCTGCAAAAGAAAGATGGGGAACTTATAGAGAGAAATAAAAAAAGGTAACAAAAGAACATGAAAAAGTTAGAAGAAAAAGAAAAATAAACAAGATTGTGGAAGATATTATTGCAAATGTGGGAATCTCTAAGGAGCACTTGATATGTTTAAGAACAAAGATGGATGCATCTTATAGCATTGCTAATGATGCACATATTCCTACAAAGCATAGAAAATAGTAAGTCCTACCATTGAAATTGTTGATTTGTTAGTTACTCAAGAGGAGGCAACACAATAAGTTGTGCCTGCAAGCTTTCCTAGGAGATATAGAAGATCTAACAAGTAGGGAACTTGTAAAGAAAAAGAGGTAGAAGTGAAAAGGAAGAAGAAAGATGAAATGGTAGTTGAAAAAGTTGAAGAGAAAGCAGTGTGGAAGGATCCACAAACCTCATGGAAACCTGACCTAAAAATTATTGCAGGAGAGAGTTTTAAAAGATGGAAAGGTAAACTCAATGGATAGGTACTATGACATATATAGTTCTAAGGATCAAGCCATCATTGAAGATACTATCATTGAGTATCTACTAGCTTTTGAGAAGAATATGTTGGAAATTGAATGAAGCATCCCTAAGGAGCTTTGCAGAAATTACGGATCAGAAAATAGTTGGAAAAATTAGAGGATGAAAACATAAGGAATACAACTATTGAGGACATGTTACCAGTTGTCTCAATATAGGAAAGAGAGAGACTTATAAATGCATTGAAACCCCTTCTGAGGATGAAGGCCAGACTAGTCAAAATCATGGCTAGAAAGTATGATGAAGTGATTGAGGAGACTCAAAAGGCATTAGACCAAATCCTAATGGTTGATATGCCAAAGAAGACCTCACCTCCCAAGGTTACTGAGCCTACATCTCTGGGAATAGGAGAAAGTTCAACCGTAGTGGATGAAAGTGTACATGCTAGCATGCAACTAGATTTATTTGTTTCTAGTGTGCCTATGACCCTTGACACTTTGCATGATGTTAATGATCCATTTCTAGGTTATTTGGGTAGTGTGATGGAAGTTGAAGAATAGGAACGAGCAGAAGAAGAAAAAATAGAGGAGAAACAAGAAGAGAATATAGAGAATAAATCTATGATGCTTGAAGAAAATAAGCAAGAAAAGATCAAAAGAGAGAAAGTTGCTGATGTTAGATTGGACACCTCTTCAATGTTGGCAAGTATGGCCAAACCGGTAATTTCAGATGTGGACACTATGGATGAGGATGAGATGATGAGGCTATCCTTCATAGCCTTTGCTAAGGCTAAAGAAAGAGCAGTTCAAAAAGGTGACAAAAGAGTAAAGGTAATGACTAGGACTGTAGAAATAGTGAACAAGCTACTTCCCTCACTGATTATATTTAAAGAAAATGATGAATCTAAGAACTTTGGTATGGTATTGGATAGCTTTGATAGTCATTTTGACTCATTGCTAAAGAGTGTGGAAGATATGGTAGAGAAGAACTTTTTGGAGAAGAAGATCAGACAAGTATGTCAGTCCATTTCATTGGACTTAGACATTCTCAAGGCTACTACTGTTAAGGCTAAGGGTTGTGTAGCACAAGGCAGGAAGATTTACAGCTACTACATAAGTCCTTGCAGGCATGTAAAGAACATTAAGGAGATAATAGCCAATGGTAGGACTAATCTTGATAGTCTGATGGATAGTTATGAATCATCTTCACTAACTGTGGGTGAAATGGATAAAGAGATATCCAGTCTACTGGAAAAGATAAGTGTACTAGAAACAGAGAAAGGGATAGTTGTAGATAGATTTGGTTTATTGAGAAGCCAATTGAACCCTAAGCTTACAATGCTTGAGATACATCTATTAGAGATGGAAAAGTTTGAAGTATCAATGACTTTGTCTACACGTAGTGGGCTTGAGGCAGCAGAGACAACATCATATGCATTGAATGGATTGATACATGTCTATGAGCTACTGATAAAGTCATGGGTTGAGGAAGTGAAGACTTTGGAACACTCTTTCCAAGATGTATTAAAGTAGGTGAGTAAGCACTAAATCTTTTTGTGCTTACATTTTTGAAATTTTGAATGTACCTTTTCCATTGATGTCAATGGGAGAGCAAGACAGAAAAATGAGGAACACCATGACAAGAAGAGACTTGTATTGTGACACTTACTCATTTTTGTAATTGTTGCCATCAATGCGAAAGGGAGAGATTGTTGGCAAGTGATATTTTGGGGTAGTAGCGATCACTTGAGAGTTGTCATTTATGGAAACACTTATGCTGGACTGATCACATGATGAGAAGTTTTCTACTAGAGTCACAATCATGAAAATGACTAAGTCCACAATCAAGATAGAAGGGTATAGTGCTACAGTTTTGGTCAGCGATGAAGATATATGAGGTATTATGGCTTGCAAAGATAACTGAATGTATATTGGGATATTTATATGCTTCAGTTAAGAGAACATGAGTTTTGGTGATCTGATAAGTAAGATACAGTGTTTGGACAGTATGTGTAGACAGAGAATTAGTATATCAGGGTATATGAGCAATTGCGAAGATTATGGAGAGTATAGTGGATATGGTAATGTGCTAAGTTAGGTGAATGAATTATATTGCTGACTATTTGTCAATATAAGATCATCGACTACATAATGATTAGTTGCAACTATTTATTGATATGTTTTGTATGGTATTTGTGAAGCTGAGTGGAAATCTACTATGTAAGAGGTGGGGAATTACTTATTGAGTTTTTGGATATGTGTTTTGAGTTTTAATAATTTTTCTCTCTAGATGTATTGATACAAAAGATTATTAATGAAAATATACTGAAATTCCTTGTATATGTTTTGTTGTCTTCATGTGTGAATTTGGATTTCTTTATGTGTCAAATCTGTAAGGCATTTTTGATACATCATCTGTAAGGTACAAGATGGGGTTTGTTAATGTTCAAAATTGTAGATGATAAACAGGTATCAGAAACATCTGATTTATAACTCTAACACTCCCAACATATGCATCTAACAAAATTGAAACACTAAAGTATTAAGGTTAAAAAGCCTTCTTCACTTCGGGTTTCAAACCCAGACGGCTTTACATTTTAGATCTCCTTCTTTAAAGCATTACAATAGTTATTTGTGCCTTTGACATAGACAAGATACACTCAAAACATAGAACAAAACTTAAAATGAACTGATTATTTGAATCATTGATGGTGAAAAATGTAGATGGAGCTAAGAGCAGTGCCAAATCCTAGGGCATCAAAGTACTCTTCATAATCAGAAGAAGAGTAACCTTTCTCTACATCAAACTTCTCCTCAAGTTGTCCCTCTAGCCGACTAGACAGGGCACCATGCATGTCAACCATTCTATCAACACATACACAAGATAATACATGCAATGAAACTCAAAGAAAGAGAACACCAAGGAGAGATATGAACTTTGGATTTTATTTTTTTTCAATTTTCTATATCATCTATATGTATACATAATTATTTAAAATGAAAACCATCTGAAAATTTAGCTAAACAAGTCAAAGTTGGTATTCTATAAAAAACTTGGCATAATACAATCTACTATATCCTAGACTGAAAACTTGTTAATCAAATGTTCAAGTTTCAGTAATTACAAAGTGATCCTGGGAATGCCTTTATACAAATTAAGGATTGCATACAAGCTTTAGATCCCTTTAGAAAAGATAAAATAATGAGAACCACATAGGACAACAAATGACAAGTATAACACTTTCTTGTTATATTTTTACAAAGTTTCTTATTGACTTGGGCGCCAAACTTTTCAACAAGTTCCAAAGTTAGTTCAAATTCTAACAAGTGTTTCCTTCTACATATGAGATCCTTTGTGTTGATTGCTTTGCTTTATGAAGTTGAAGAAGTGTCATCTGTTGTAGCCTCAATGGATGTCTCTTCTTTCTTGGTACTCTCTGAAGAATATGTTTCTTCCCAAGATGTATAAACTTCTTCATCTGGCCACTTGAAGGCTAGTACCTCATCTCTCTTAGGTAACAAAGTGTCCCATTAAATTTTACCTGATGTACCTCTTTCCTTAGGGTTTTGATATGTACCCTGGCATCTTGTAATAGTTCAATTGTTTGAACAAAGGGAATATTGTTGTCTGCAGTTAAAATGGTGTTTATTGTGGCTAACAATTCATCATCTATTTGTCCTAACCATCCCTCTTTGTCTTTTATGGCTCCATCTGCTTTGAAAAGACCAGGAAATATTTGCAAACTATTCTAGTTTCCCTCATAATTGATGCCTTTCTCTCCAAGTTTTCCCTTTTTATTTCAAACTCAAGTAAAGTTTTAACAAACTTATGGGTATTTGTTAACTGTATATCCACAATCTATTGAGTTTTAATCAAAGAGTAAAATGATTTTAACTTATTTTTTATTGCAACCCACCTATCCAAAATTGGGTTCACATTGTTTATTTCTTCCTTTAAAGAAATCTAAATTTTAGATAATTGTTCACCAACCTTATAGATTTCCTTTGGCTCTATACTTGCAACAAATTGAAAAATTGTGTCCCTTATTTTCTCTTCATATTTCATGGACACTTCCAATTGTCCCTGCTCAAACAATTGTTTTTCATTTCTCAATTTCTTGGCCTTTTCCAAGAGAGACAACCTTTCATTTTTTAACATTTCCCTTTGTGTTATATCTTCAGCCTTCAAAGGAGGGGGTAAAGGGGAAGGGGGGTATTCAATTATAGGACTAGATGAATAAGGCATAGCAAGGGAGGAAGATATCTGCAGCTGTTCTAATACCTAGATTGGGCCTCATTCCCCCAACCTCTTTCTCAAGTCTGCTACCAACTTATCCTTTTCACTAATCTCCTTTTTCATCTCTACATAGGCTTTCAACACTATCTCTAACTTTACTATGAGCTCTTCCTTTTCCCTGGCTTCTCTCTCTACCACCTTCATGTTGAGCTTGGTTGTTTCCAAGGTCATACCCGATGCCTCAATAATTGAGGTCTCACCAAACCTTTTTACTAGAAGTCTACCATATTAGTACTACAAAAATTTTGGGTCCTCATGTTTCAAAAAATTAATAAACCCTTATTTTTGACCTAGCAAGGAGCAAAGAGGATGTAAACCCTAAATTGATATAAGCCTTGTTATGATGGAACGTTACTTTTTCATTCATTGAAGGTACAAATAACACATGTGCCATTATAAACCTTTAAAATTGTCTGCTCCATGTGTTTTATGGTTAGGTTTTAAGCGGGTTACTTTTTAATAAATTTCCCCCAAACTTTGATCTTTCCTATTTATTCTCTAACCGTCCAATTGACTTTAATCTTGTGGCTGTAGCTTTATCTCAAGGCTCTCGGTTATCAGATTTTATGACTTATGGAATTATGACAATGTGACACCTATTGAGGTGGGCCCATTTTTAGTGTGGTGCTATCATTAAAAATCAGATTGCATCGATGACTGTTGTAATACTGTTAAGCCAAATTGACCGCTTTTTAATCCATGCACTTTAGTGACAAGCATCCGATTAAGTTCAATGCTAACAAAGACAGAGCTCTGACACTTCAGTTTTCATGGAAACCTTTTTATGTTGGAGTTAAACTAAGTTATGAGTTTTTATACATGGATAATTTGAAATATTCTCATTGGTCGAGAACTAGGCTTGGGAAAGGTGTTAAATGGTTATGACAATGATTTTTGCCAGCCGTCTGATGTGTCAAAAGAAGTAAAATCAATGGTTCAAGTTCAAATTTTATTTTGTGACAGTTGTTTCGCATCTTGTGAATGTTGCAGCTGCTAGTTTTCAGTAATGGAGGACTTAATGAGTTTCATGTTGGTGAGCTATGATGGGTTGGCAATGATTACATATTCTGATTTGATTGTTAAAGACAATGCTTCTCTTTCAAGTTCCTCTATGAGTGAATTGGTTTTCTTTGCGAGCGTTAACAAAAAATTTCTTAGGTGTCTGGTAGGCTAGTTTGATCTTGAAAGTACACAATTTTTTATAAGAAGAAAATCTCACTATTTAATTTTTCTCTATTATTACTATCTTGTGGTATACAGGTATTTTTTGTTCTGGTATTCATACGTTTCTTCAAACCCTAGTTAAGATGCCTCCCAAAAGAGAACTCTCAAGAAAAATAGCGTATAAGGATAGGGGGTTTTTGAGGATTTAATGTAGTTGCTCCCGCATTCAGAGAATGGGGCATCTAGAATGAAAGAATTGGTCCCAAAAAACCCTAGAGACTTTGTAAATTAGGGACTATATGACAGGGGGTTATGGATGAGAGATGCCAAGGTGAGAAAGGATTACAATGGCCTAGTTTTATTTAGGGCTGCATACTCTCAGAGAAATTCATGTGCTCCTCTTATTAATATTTGGCAGTTTGACATAGGAAAATTGATTGTACCTGGGGTTTTCATGGATGCAGACCTTTTGATACAAATTTCTAAATGTTATGACCCTGTTACCAGATCTATCAAGGATATAAATGGAAATGATTTTCTAAGTATTACAGAAGATGAGATCAGAGAGGTCTTCTCATTAAATGACCCTTCTGTTGGATTGGAAAAGATTGACTTAGGGGAATTCAATGAGATTTATGAGGCACAGAGGGACTATCTGAGGTCAGGGCCTTTAAGAGATTTCTTTGGCTGAATTGGAGTCATGTGTATGGTTAGCCCAAGTACACCCGAACATTTCAAGTTGGACCTATTTATTTTAAGAGCACATGGTGTATACAAGTCTTTGGCTTTGATGTTTGGACAGGATGAGGCTACTCACATGCCAATTCCTTACATTTCCATGATAGTACAATCTTTACACCCACAACTAGCATTAATTTTTTATTTTTCCCCTTACCTTATAGATCTTATCCATGAAGGATTAATGGGAATGAAAAACATGAAGATAAACATGCCTTTTGGATGGTATTCTATGCTAATGCATATGTTTTTGTACAATGGTGAGGAGTTTTTCAGCAAGACAATGGATATTGTCAAAGAGAAGAATGAAGAAACATTGTCAGTCCAATTATGGACTACAGATTTTTCATGGGACAGGACTAATGCTAGTTTCCTTTTATTTGACAGAAATTTTGCTTCAAGGCTTAGAACATTATTATTTTTTGAGAATCCTAGAATTCCAAGGGAATTGCTAAGGCTAATTAGGCCTAATGAATATTGCAAAGATATCACCATCGTGCATAACTTTGGTGATATAATTTTATATCTAGTTTATACTATTTTCAAAGTATATGGTTGTAAAAAAGAACCCTACATATTGCCTTACTAGGTTCCATTGAAAATAGGGTATGCAAAGATTTTGAGGTAGATTGGTGATCTGCAAGAGACAAACCCGACAGGGAAGGGAAGGGGAACTTTATTCCTAGATATTACAATAGCCCATCAGTATATCATTATCAAGAAGGGATGGGTACACTTGAATCAAGTTCTCCAACCCTACAGAATGGGTACAAATGTGGTAAGATGTGCTAACAATGAGGGATTCATTTTTGGAGTGTTCAGAGAAAAGATAAGGTGTGCTCTTATGGAACACCAGTTTAACTTCCTTGAGGATGTAATTAGAAATGAGTTTGATCTTAAGGCTCAAGAAATCAAGAAAGAAATATGGGTAATCTACAAGAAGATTGTAGATTTTATCAGAAACTTTGATAAGAAGTACAACCCACCGAAGGATTTTCAACCATGGGCAAAGAAGGTGGATGCCCTCATGAAACATTTTGAGGGAATTATGCAAGTAGCAAATGAAAAGAGGGCTGCAGTAAGTAGAACATATCCTGAGAGAGCTAGGAGAATTTTGAGTCAGCCAGGGTACACAAAGTTGACCCCAAGGGGAACTTATACAATTCAACAAAGGAGAGGGTATAGTGTCCTTCTCCCAACTCAACAAAAAGATGAGAGTCTCCCATCTACTTCTAGGGGAAAGAGACCTATGAGTGACCCACTAGTAGAGGAGCCTTCCCGAAAGAGGAAAAAATAAGAGGAGTCTCAACCAGAGCAGGATATATACTCTCCTTCCCAATTCCCCTTACAATTGGATGAACATGGAGTTGCTCAGCAACTAGTGTAGTTAAGTAATGAGGGACACATTTTTGTTTCTAATGATGAGATACAGGATGGAATTCTAGAGGCACCCAAAGTAATAGAGATGGATCTCATGGTGGCAGAGTTTGAGGTTAAACAAATAGACCCAATTTTGAAGTAGGCTAGTGACTCTTTTATTTCAGATGATAAGTTTGTGACGACTAGGGCATTTCTTCAGCTCTTGTGGAGGGTGAAAATAAATCAGTATAAGGAAATTTGTGAGAAAAAGAAAGAATAATTCCCTGATAGGGATATAACTGAAATTGAGAATGAGACAAAGGGGGAAATGATGGAGAAATTTGAGAAGATAACCCCGGAGGAAGGAAGAGCCATGATCCATACTGCAACAGTGTTAATTCTCCCTGAGTGGGATATTGCAGATGCAATTGTTTTTGACTCAGTCAGAAAAAGTAAAGTGAAGACCCTCTCTACTATAGAATAGACACAACAGACCACTAGGGGTGTGGCTTTTCTGATGACCATGTAGCTCTAGTCATGTGGTCCCTTACAAGGAAGGAGAATAAAGAGAAAAGAGAGGTTCTCTCTTTAGAATATGTTGGAAAATTTCTAGTATAAAGGGTTGGTGAGACTTCAGGTGTGGAAGCCTCAAACATTATTTTGGAAACATCTAGATTTAATGTAAAGGTAGTAGAAAAGGATGCACAAGAAAAAGAGGAGTTAAGGATAAAGTTTGAGACTATCCTTAAATCTTACAATGATTTGAAGATAGAATTGATCCAGAAGGACAAGCTGATTGCACAATTTTTAGGATCACAGGATCATAGATCACCTTAGTTGATGTTGACTGATAAGCCTACAATCACCTCTTCTTCTAGTCCTATTATTGAATTCCCACCAACTCCTCTCCCAAAAGAAAACATAGATGCAAGGATTAGTTGGGAAAAGAAATAGTTGCTTGAGGAGATAAATAATTTGAGGAAAAGAAGGGTAGAGCTGAATAAACAAAGAGATGAACTCATGAAGGCTAAATACCTCTTGGACTAGAAATATGAGGAGAAAGTTACAGAAGCTATGATGCAGTTTGCTACTAATCTGAATCCTACAATTTTGTTTGATCATGCTAGGAGACTGGAAATATTGCTCACATCTTTGAGTAAACATATGGAGTAGTTGGGTCCAATTTTGAATAAGTGGGTTGAAAGATCCCTAAATGTGAGATTATTTCATTGGCTATCTAAGGGCCAAGTTGATCTTGATCCATTGATCAAGCCAGTACATCAGTCTGTAAAGAGGCTTGCAAAATATAGTATAATTTTGGATGATTTTGAAAGGAAATCCCATTGTGCTGAAGAAAGAATTGACACTCCCTTGCTGTGACCTAATTCTAGGACTTTTCAAGAAAAATGGTGAGCTTAAGGAGTTAGTCAGATGGAGAGGACAAATGGATGATGATTTTTCTGCTAGGATGACTGGCATTTTAACTTTA
This sequence comes from Chamaecyparis obtusa, assembly GCA_027943335.1. NCBI lineage: Eukaryota > Viridiplantae > Streptophyta > Pinopsida > Cupressales > Cupressaceae > Chamaecyparis > Chamaecyparis obtusa. The sequence goes on from BSBK01009180.1 coordinate 16,136, forward strand.
AAAAATACTTTGTTCTTCATACACACTATTGAAACATTAAGATCTACCAAGTCCAAGTTTGACTTTATTTGGCATGAGATTAGTCAGATGGAGAACAAGTGGGAATAATTATCCAATAGAAAGGCTGAAATTCTCAAATTTGTGTTCCCAAGTGAAGATGTATTTAATAGGTGGAGGTACTAGTACATTCCTCATGCTGAAAATCTGGATGCTCCATCTACTTCTTGAGCCAAACAAGGATTGTGAATCTTTGGTTTTAAAGTGGTTGAGATGCAAAGTGTATTTATTGCAGGGACAACCACAAAGCATTGGAAATCAGATTTATTGAAGGGATCAAGGAAAAGATTGAAGACATAAAGTGAGGCAACTCATTTACAAAAATATCAGTCTCAAATCTGATCGAGGCATTTATTGTAAACCCAATAGGGTTGTTGTAAAGTTATAGGGTAAAGTTTTGTGAACCCTAATAGGATCAATAGCTTGTTGCATTTCCTTGTATATAAAAGGATTTTCCATGATCATATTAGGCATTGAGAGTCTTAGGTGTTGAGAATATAGAAATTTTGAAAACCTTACCCCTCAATCGAGGATTGTAATATTTTGTATCATTTCTTGTCAAGAAATAGAGAAGAAGCACAAGTTGATACTGTTATTTACCAGCTTGCAATTCAACATATATTGTATACAAATGATCAAAGGTTATACTTAATATAAATCTCAGGTCTTTACCTCTCCTTCGTGTCAAATCTATGAATTTCTAAGTCTATCAGAGACTTATGTGTATGTATTTTTTCTTTGAATTCTGATCTAGGGTTAGATTAAATATTTCTCAAAGTGGGATATATGTTCATTTGATTTGCATGAGGATTATTTGCAAGTAGGAAAGAGTTGGAGTATTTATATTTATGTTCATGAGCTAAGTTCTTCAAGGATCCTTGTATTTGCTCTATTTTTTGGTGTTATTTTCCCAATGGATAAGGCACTGGCTTGTGTAGATGTATCTTTACTTCATAAGGAATGATATAAATCAAAAGGGGTGAAATATTTTAAGGGATCATAATCCCTGACAAAATTATGCACAAAATCTAATGTCTTTCTATACGCCAGCCATTTTTCTTTGCTGATCTCCTGTTCCAATAGGTGAGGAATGTTCCTGATAATATCTTCAGGAAAGTTAAAAATATAATCCATAGAAACACATCTAGTACTCTTCTCAAACATGTTCTACAAAAACCCCTCAGGATTTGCTACCCTAGCAACTGAACTAGACATGTGATATGGTTGCAATATCTCATCCATGTGGGTTCATCCACCCTTAGAGATCACAAATTGGTGGGCTATGGTGAAAGCAGGAAAGAGATTTCCTCTTCCCTTCCCTATGAGAGTGTTCTCTTGCAAGTCCCCAAGTTGTCTCAAAAATTCTGCAACCTCAATCTTGAGAGGGACTTGATATGGTAATACAAAAGGGGTCCCTCGGAAGCCATACACTCTAATTACAATAGACATTAGGTCAATGATAAAATCACCCCAATTGTGTACAATTTTGATGTCAGTAGCAAATGTTTTAGGTCTAAGGAGTTCTGACAAGGCCTTTGGGATTCTTGGATTTTCTAGAAATAACAAGGCCCTGAGCCTTGATGCAAAACACCTATCAAAATTGACAAAACAGTTCTCAACTCTATCCCAAGTCATGTTGAGGTTCCATAACTATACTGGCATTTGTTCACCATCCTTCTGTCTCATCAAATCCATCTCTTTTTCAAAGTAATTTGCATCTTTGTATAGAAGCATATACATTTACAGGGAATACCAGCAAAAGGGTTTCTCTACTTTCTTATTTAGGATTCCCATTAATCCCTCATGAATCAATTAAGCTAAGAAAGGGGCAAAGTAAAAAGTAACAACCAAGAAAGGGTGCAAGATTTGAACCATCATATACATGAAGTGTACTGGCATCCTCTCCTAAACATCTTCTCCAAATATCTGGCATAATGACTGGTACACAACTTTTGCGTTAGGGTTAAAGTAGTCTACTTTGAAAGGTTCTTGTGTGTTTGGCCCTATTGCAATCAAACCCCCAATCTTATTGTAGAATTCCTTCAAAGGACCACTTCTAAGATAATCTCTCTAATCATCATATACTTGTTTTAACTCATTGAAATCTATTCTTTCCAGGTCAATAGTTGGTTCACTTATCCCAAAAACCTTTCTAATCTCCTTGGCTGAAATACTTATTAAAGGGTTTCCACTTATATCCCTTGCAACCCTACTTACTTGATCATATTTATGTGCTACTTGGATCATAATGTCTACATCCATGAACATGTTTGGCACAACAAGTTTACCCAGGTCAAATTGCCATACATTACTGGTGGGAGCAAAAGCATGTCTTTGGCCAAACCCTACTCTGAACAATTCTAAACTAGAGATCCCAATTTTGGCATCTCTCATATAATTCCCTTTTCAATATAGGCCATCTGCAATTCTAACCCTAGACTCTTTTGGTGTTAAACCCTTTTCCTTGACTGTGTCATTAGTCAAATGATCAAACTGATGCAAGAGGTCTTCATGCACACCCCTCTCATGATATTCAATCTTTCTCGTTAATTCTCTTCTTGGCGCCATTTTCAAAATTCATGGGTTTTGATGATAATACAAGAAATTAAGAGGTAATAGAAAGAAATTCACACTTCTTTAAAAAGAACTCCAAGGACACAACAAGAAGGATAAAATCTTCATAAGATACTAAAATTTTTTAGAAAATCCTCAGGAAGTGGTGACCTTCTTTGCAAATTTATTCGCAAGGGCTCTACAAATTCTATGACTTTGAGTGATGGGAAATGAATCAATAAACAAGTTATATTGTAATTGAAAATGTTAACCTTTTGACAATTTATTCTGCATGGTTTGGCCATAACTTCTCTAGAAATTTCAATCTGACTTCAATGGGCGAATTTTCTTTCACACCAATTTTGATTGAATTTAAATAATGACAGTTCATCTTCAGTTAAGAAAAATCCAATGGCTGTCGTGTTGCTGCAATGGTTAAAACTTTGTCCATCTTATCTTTGCGGCTATGCAAAAACTGTTAGATCAAGTAAGATCTATGGTCATTTCAAAATGGAAAATTGCAATCAGTCGATGCTTTAATTACCTTCTTATAGATATATTAAAGGACTAAAGGTAATCATTATTTATTTGGGGTTTGGTCCCACTTGTGCATATCGATTGATAGAGGTTGCATGATTACATTATGACACCCCAAATGTAATTGTGTAGGTGCACTATGCCAAGCGTTATGTGTTTTCAACATGTCTGGATAATTGTAAATGTATCTATATTATCAGGGTTTTGGTTTATTAGTTGCCTAAATTTAATGAAGTAGAAGTCATTAACTATATAATTTAGTATTAGGGTTAGGATTAGGGCTTAGAATTGGTATTATTGTCATGGTTAGGGTTTACATCATGGTTAGTAATATGGTTAAGGTTAGGATTTTGGTTGCGCTTTAGATTAGGGCTTACAATTAGGATTATCATTAGGGTTAGTGTTTACAGAATGCTTAGTATTAGGGTTAGGGTTTGGATAAAGGTTTACCATTAAACCTAGGGATATGGTTTGGGTTAGTGTTAGGGTAAGATTAGGATTAATTTAAATATTATAATTACGGGTAGGATTTGGTGTAGGTTTATGATTATGGTTTACCATTTATAATTATATTTTAGCATTTATGATTAGGGTTCAACATTTACTAAGTATAGGATTTAAGATTAGGATTATGGTTAGGGTAAGGACATACATAGGTATTGATTATGGTAAGGGTTAGCATTCAATTAGAGGGAAATATTTGAGTTATAGTTAGGGTTGAAGCTAACTATACATAGGTATTGATTATGGTAAGGGTTTGAATATGGATAATGTATGATTATACTTAGGGTTATAATTAGAGTTCAATTAGAGATAGAGTTAGGTTGAGTGTTAGATTTCAAGGGTCATTTTATTTGGATTAGCTAAGTCAATAAGCAACTTTGTAAAAATATAACAAGAAAGTGTTGTACTTGTCATTTTTTGTCCTATATGGTTTGAGTTATTTTGTCTTTTCTAAAGGGATCCAAAGCTTGTATGCAATCCTTAATCTAAATCTAAATCTAATTCTAATTCTAAATATAAAACTAAATATAAATATAAAAGTAAAATTAAAACTATATATATAAATTATTAAATATAAAATAAAAATATGACCTTGATATTTGGTTGGTTGCTTTCTATTGAAAAGGGCTTCCTACAAATGAAATGAGGAGTCACTCCTTTATAATCAGAGAGCGTGTCTTCATGTTCCCCAAAGATGTTAATTAAACTCTAATCATAGCTCCCTATTTCAAACATAACCATAAACTCAAATACAACTAGAATTAGGTCCTAATTAGACCAATTAGGACCTATTACGACCAATTAGACTCAATTACAACTAATTGGGACCTAATTAGACCCTATTAGACCCAATTAGGACCTAATTAGACTCAATTAGGACCTAAGTAGACCAATTAGACCAAATAGGACCTAATTAGACTCAATTATACCAATTAGGACCTAAGTAGACTTAATTTACGACCAATTAGGAAGGTATTAGACCCAATTAGACCAATTAGGGCCAATTAGGACCACTTATACTCAATTAGACTCAATTAGGACCAATTAGATTTAATTAGACAAATAAGGACCCAATTAGACTTAATTGTAAACCAATTGGGACCAATTAGACCCAATTAGACCCAATTAGACCTATTAGGATCAATTAGGACCCAATTACACCCACTAAGACCCAATTAGGACATAATTACACCAAATTAGACCTATTTTCACTTAATATGAATGTAGTTAGACCAATAGACCAATTAGGACCTAATTAGACTCAATTAGACCAAATAGAACCTAATTAGACTCAATTGGACCATTCAAGACCTAATTAGGCTTAACACTATTAGGGTTTACCAATTAGGCTTAACACTATTAGGCTTAACATTACGATTACAGTACGACTTTACATCATGATTAATATTATGTTTACAGTTAGAGTTTGTATTAAGGTTATGATTTAGGATTAGTTCTTGGCACTTAGGATTGGGATTGTGATTATAGTTCAACATTTATTATGAGGATTTAGCTTTTAAGAATTTGGACGATTTCGAAAGGGTAATAATCTAAAATGTGTGCACTATTTCAGGACAATAAAATGGCTTACATTGGGATTTGGGATTTACTATTTCAATTAAGCTTATGTTTTAGATTGTATTCCTTTGATTTAGGATTAGGATCACTATAAGGATTATGATTTGGGTAAGGGTAAGAGTTTAGATCATGAATAGTATTATATTGAGGAATAGGGTTGACTTGAATGTAAGGATTATGATTATAGTAAGGGTAAGAATTTACATCATGGTTAGTATTATTTTTAAGATTTAGAGTTTTGATTAGGATTACTATTCATGGTTTAAGATTATGAATATTGTTCGGATGATGCTTAGGGTTGGGTAGATTATCCTATGCCTAGGGTTACTATTTTTGTTAAAGTTAGGATTAGGAGTGGAGTAGAGGTTATGATTACGATTAGCGTATGTTCCTTCTTTGTGTGTTTCTTGTGAGTTCCTTCTTTGTTCATAAAATTTAACATAGTAATATTACAAGTACTATTAAAATAAAAATACTATATAAATAGAAATATTACAATTAGTATTACTGTTGGGGTTAAGATAATGGTTAATATAATTGTTAGATTTACATTTATATCATGCTTGGAATTTTCGTATACGATTAGTGTTAATATTAGAGATAGACCCCTACCTAAAAACCCAACTCACTTGATGTTCATCATTTCTTAAATGATCCTTATTCATACAATAGTATGGTACATAAGTTAAATTTGTATGGTACCCAAGTTAACGTGTTAGAAACATTTAAATAAATTTTTTAATACTTCGTAAAATGCATCTATATAACTCAGATATATAAATATTCGAATACAAAAATAACGCTAGCTAGTACATCCTCTATAAAATATATCACCTTCAACTAAAGTGTAAAACAATAGTAAATGTAAAGTTGTATTGACAGTTAAGGTAAGGTTAGTATAACAGATAACTTATTGGCTGATAAAGAAATTGGTATGTTGTATTAATTCAAAATATTAAATGCTTACAACTGATAATATTGATTAAATAGGACTTACAAAGGATCTTGTCCTTTCGATGAATATTTTTGAAATTAACAATTCATAACAACAATAAAAAATATAATTAGGCTTCCTCAAACCATAATTTAACATTGGAGATATCATGTATCTATTTTTCTTTCTCATTTGTATAAGGACCATTTATGGCATTTCTTGGCATTTGTTGTGTGGTAGAAAACATTATATGCTTTCACAAGAAATATTGTGTCTGTGAGCAATGGCAATCACCTTCCTTTTTAACTGCTCGCTGACACATAGTGTTGTGGGCTGTCGATGCCTTATATCTTCTATCGGCGTAACATTACTGTCATTTCTCCGGTAAGACATTTGCGAATGTACCAGAGTTTTCCATCATCTGTGCATCTTTATCTAATAGTTTATAAAATTTTTCATGATCACCACATTACTCCTGTGTTTGAATGTAATCTTCGCCATCATTCTACATCGCAATTCTGTCAATGAACTTTTACCTACTTTTGCCACCCCATTACCCCACACAGATGTCCAATCTAAGATATCTTTTGTGGGATAACTGCTACAAGTTTTCCGTGTAGGAAGTGCACTGTCCATCATGCATTTTAACACCAACATTGAACATCTGTGCAAATTAGCTTATCCTAGGATGATTTTACACCCATCCGAGCAACTTCTATCAAGGTTATTTTAAGATTGTTTTGCACAATAGTTAGCCATTATTTGTTTGGTCCTGCTTGCATGAATCTATTTGAGATGTACAAAAAAATGAGTGTGCCAATCCGTGGTAAAAAACATCAAGTATTTTCTGTAAAGTCAGTCCCAGTTGCCTTACGTTATTCGCAAGATGTCTACAATGTGTGACCAGCTTTAAAGGGAATGCATGTAATTAATAGAACAAGTATTGCAAAATAAAAAATAGTTGTAGATAAAGACAAAGATCTCTTACCTATATGACCCTCCACTTGACACCATGTCCTAAAAAAAAATGGGCCAAAAAATTGGGTCTAGAAATTGCAGCTGATCGAAAAAGTTGATAAAAAACTTATACAATAACCTATGAGTGATTTCATCAATGTCACCCATTTTCATCATTTGTCAAGATGGACCAAAAGGGTAATTGCGCAGGTGCGGGCTATTCTCTATTTTCACTATTTGAATCACTTTTTCTGCCATATTTGTCAAGATGGATGAAAAGATAAGTGCGCAGGAGTGGGCTATTCTCTATTTTAGCTATTCGAATCACTTTTTTCTTCAGTGAGACAGATCAGAGTGGTGCAGAGTGCACAGGGCTGTGCACTATTCTCTATTTTTTCCATTCAAATCACTTTTGTTTTTTCTATGCCTGACTAAATATGGAAACTACTGAGTATTTTTGAACATTTTGGCATTTCATTGTGTGTTTTTACATGCTCATTGAAGGAGCAGCCATACTAGTTTATTTTTTTGTGGACACCCAATGCCTATAATTACAATATTTTGGGTGCTCCTCATGAATCTACAACCCAACCCAAACAAAACCCAAATCCATTAACTGTTAAAAGAATAATTGTATAGTAATGTGACATGAATACATGGTAATGTTAAAAACCCAAAACAAATCATATTTTTTAAACTATTGAGATAAACTACTGTAAGGACCTACTATAACACAAAAAATTCACACAAATACAAATAAATATAAATGTTGTTTTAAAAATTTATATATACAACTCACCTATTCTGGGCTTCTCTTCTATTTAAAAAATTCACCCAAAAATACGCAATCTTTTCTGTCTCCCAGTGAAGCCCTCTTCACAGAAAATGCAGAGTGCTTTTCCCCTTTCAAATGGACAAACTACTATTAACTTCATAGAAAATGCAGACTGCTTTCAATTAGACAAACCACTATTAACTTCGCAGAAAATGTAGAATGCTATTCAACGACTGAACCATTATTAACTTCACAGAAAATGCAGAATGCTTTTCAATGGCTGAACCACTATTAACTTCATAGAAAATGCAAAATGCTTTTCAATGGCTGAACCACTATTAACTTCACAGAAAACCCAGAATGCTTTTCAACAACTGAACCACTATTAACTTCACAAAAAATGTGGAATGCTTTTCAACGGCTAAACCATTATTAACTTCACAAGAAATGCAGAGGGTTTTCAAACCCTATTAATAGTGGTAACTTACTTAAAAGTGAAGTAATCTGTAAATTATAATGGGAAACTTCCATAGGACTTGATTTAATGGCTGAATTAAACACAAAAGAAGATGTAGGACAATTGAGTTGGTGGAAATTAATTCCCTCATCCTTTTCCCGTGACAATTTTCCTTTTTTCATTTGATGTGGAACTATTAATGTCCGGTCATGTCACCACTAAAATTATTATGTGTTTTCCTTTCTAGGTGTGCAGGAGTGATTATGGAAAATGTTATGTGTTTTCGATAATATGTGCGCAAGTGTGTATGTGTGATATCGATAAAAAACAATTGTCTTCTTTCTATGTTGCTGGAAAAGGAATCGGGACATGCATCAAATAGACGTGATCCCACAAAGGTTGAAAGATCTTCAGTAAGTACTTCACGGGATAATGCCTGAATGCCACCTGTCCACAGTTGTCAGTGGGACCACCTATCATGTGTCAAGCCACCCAGTTAATGTTATTTGGGTGGTTAATCAAATGACAGATGGATGGTGGTGATAGGCCAAGTAACTTAAGTGAAAATTATTTATTTATATCTTGACCGTTAGATCATTTTTGATCTCATGGTTGGTGCTATCCCTTAATCCTCAAGGTGAGCGTCTATTATCTTAAGGGTATCGCACCTAAATGCCACCTATCCATGATTGTCGGTGGGACCATGTAGCATCTATTAAGCCACCTGGTGAAGGTTATTTGGGTAGTTAATGTCAGACAGGCTCGGTTACTAATCAATGTAACATCAGGTTGCATCCAAGAAAAATCAATATCTCTACATCCATCATCATATTTCCCATTTTTGAATGCACTAATGTTTTCCATGCCATTGTCTCTGTAGAATATGTAACCGTTATTTGTTTGGTCCCACTTGCGTGATTACATTTATGATGCCCTAATGTAAGTGCACATGTACGATGTGATATTGTATGTACGATTGAGTTGTTGTACGTACCCAAGCAAAATGTCAAAAATAGACATCATTGATCTAAAAAAGATGATGGCTGTGTAGACATCTTGTGAATAAGGTTAGGTAACTGCAACCAACTTTACAGTAAATACGCAATGTTTTAGACCGCAGAATTGCACATTTACTATTTTGTACATCTCAAATTGATTCACGCAAGTGGGACAAAACAAAGGAAACAAATAATGGTTACCTATTCTGCAAAACAATCTTAACGTAACACCAATAGAGGTTGCCCGGATGGATCTAAAACCTTTTGTGGATAAAGCTAATTTACACCGATGGAGAAACTAGTCAATGTTTTTGATCCCAGTGTCAAATTGATTCTTGCAAGTAGGACCAAAAAAATAAATTTTCCCTTATTTTGCAAAACAATCTCAAAGTTACCCCGATATAAGTTTCCCGCGTGGGTCTAAATTTTAAAATCATCCACCGATAACCTAGTTTAGATAGATGGGGAAACTAGTGGATGTTTTTGATCCCGTTGTCAAATGCAAGATGCATAGTGCACTTCATGCATGGAAAACTTAGAGCAATTATTGAATGGAAGATATCTTAGATTGAACATTTGCGTGTTTGCATGGTTATGAAGAAATAAAGAACTGACAGATGTAAGACATCAACAGTTTTTCCACAAGGATTTTCTATAAGTAGTGAGGGTTTTGGCTGGATGCTTTGGCACCAAATGCTTTTATGGCTATGAATCTATCATTCATTCTCTTCTTTCTATCATTTTGTTTTAGAATGATTGGCCAATGGATAAGGCAATCATCTAAACAAGAATATCTCATATTGGTACATTTTCATCAAGGTTGTTACAATCTACAAATTTGAAGTAAAAACTAGTTGAACTCTTTAAGTATTAATGTTGAGTGGTTAGATGTTCTTTCATAACAATGGAGAGTCAATGAATGCTTAGTTATCATTTTGTACTTTCTTGTTATCTACCTGTTGTATTGAATCCAGTCTTGCTATTGTAAAAGTGTTATATTCATTGGATTAGGTGCACCCGCCTTGGTTTTGGAGACCCAAAAATGTAGAGTCGGTCTTGTCCCTATAGTTGGTCCACAACTACATTACATCCACAATTTTCCCATGCAAACTATCATTAAATGAATGTTTTTTTAACGACTCTGTATCCAAGGCCCCAATAAATTTTTGCATTGGGGAAATCGAACAACACACTTGAAGGGAGAATAGGCAAATAGATAATGCATTAATACATATCCAATCCATGCAAAATAAGATAGAACAATATGGCTATGTAGGTGTTAGACTAAAAATAATGATCAAGTTTGCAAAGCCAATGTAATTCTTTCCAATTAAAACATGTAAAAATGCACATGGCATAGAGAGAAGTGTGTGCCTACTGCATATGGTTATTGAGCAGAATTAAAAAAATGTTCCAAATCGATTACATTTTATTTACCCCTTTTTAAAGTTTAAACATAAATCGCCAAAGAATACAATTGGAAATTATACGTGCAATGCATGGACATAAAAGACATGGCGGGAGGTACAAATTGATCACTAACAATAACTGTCTATTTTATGTATACAAGATCAGTGTTGAGGGAAGAGATATGATGACTGTAATTAGCCATGGTGTCCCTTATTTATGTATACATAAAATTCAAACTCCACATATTTTCCATCACTCGCAAAGCCAATGCAATTCTTTCAAGTTAAAACATGCAAAATATGGTTACTCAGAATAATACAAAATATTTCCAATATTTTACATATAATAAACACCTATTTTAAGTTTAAGATCAATCACCAAAGAATACATGGACAATCCATGGACATAAAAGACATGGCAAGAGGTGCAAATTTTTCATTAACAATAATTGTCTATTATATTTATTCAAGATCAGTGTTCAGGGAAGAGATATGATGATTGTAATTAGCCATGTTGTCTCTTATTTACATATACATAAATTTCAAAGTCCACATATTTTCCATCACTTGCTATTGCATTGTTCAGTACAAGTGGGCCTTCTCAGTAAAATGAATAGCATGCAGCCTATCATGAACGTGTTGTATTACATAGATAGAACTATCCACATTTTGACAACCCTCCACATCCATGGTGATTTGGCAGGAATAGAATAGGTTCTTAGAGACTATCAAGAGTCAATCCAGCCACCTCCATGAACTTCACCTTCCATACATCTGTGTGACATCTCCAAACACCTAGAATCTCATTATACTTATTAGTTGACTCACAAGACATATTCTTGTTAGCGGCAAGGGATGCCTCCACACGGCTACTAATCAACTATTGTTCAAGAAATTCTTGCTCCTGCTTCACATTCTTCTCCCTCAACTCTACAATCAACCTCTAAAGGTCACTATTTTTCTTCCCCAATTCTGAATTTTGTAACAAAAGATGTTTTTTCTTTGCTTTAGCAACCTCCAACTTTTGCGATATCATAGTAATATGATTGCACTGAAGTGAAATATGACTTTTAGTCAATTTCTATACTGAAATCTTAGATGTATCAGTCATGAGGGGATTATCTATGGCTGCATTTTTCCCACTCTTCTCCACACCACCAGCATCTATTACTCTTGGCAACGGTGCTTCCATTGAAGAAGGTCATTCCCTCTAACTGGATGAGTTTGTCGACATTGCACACTTTCCTGAGCTATCAAACTATGAATTTCATAAACATGTATTGACAGGGTTATGCTTGGTAGATTTTTCCCCACCCTTTAGCTGTGTGGGAGCATCTTTCCATTTTCCCATCCCTGGTTCCAAATAGTGCAATTATAGTTTGTTAATGAGGATTGAAATTTATTGGGACTAGTACAAGTTGCCATACTATCAATTTCCATAAATAAGAAATGAGCACATGAGGGCATATAGCTACTTTATACCTCCACTATCAGGCCACCAAAAAGCTGGTCTGTAGTGTCTTCTTCTTGATCTACAACAAAATCGACAAAAAAAGAATCATTAAAACTTATTTCTAAGATGAAAAGGGGGAGCATCTGCATAAAGTGATTAATTACTTAACTTTACTACATGGATCATGTACAATGATGCCCATTAACATACTATAGTCCTAAGAAGGATGTTACAAAAAATGGTGAGAATGGATTTCAAACCTTAGTAAGTGACAAACAAAAACATTTGTAGTTAGCCTCTTTTAGTAATAGAATTTCAATGCCCTTCACTTGCCATAGTAATTAGGCAATTTAGTTTTGTAACCACACAATGTGTTATCTTAACACAAAAACATATAACCCCATTGGTTAGTAGAAAGACATATCAAATATCATAACAGTAAACAGTTAAATTGGGACCCAAACAAAGTGACACACATGAACGCAATGATAAAATCCACCTTATAGTGCCAATAATATATATGCACCTCTTGAGAGTAGTATATTGCAAATAATGCCACTAACAAAGAAAAATGTGAATCAAAGTCTAAGTTGATACCAGTAAAGGTAAATATTCTACATTAAAAATAGAAGCCTTTGGCAGTGCATCATACTATTGACATATCACCAATAATTTCATTAAAATTACTATTATACGGAATGGTAATATAATGAGTCATCATTCAAATATGCAACACAATAAAAGAATTAATTAGTAACATGATAACAATGTACCACAAACCAAAATGCCTTCAATGTGCACCACACATAATGCAAATATAACAACGTATGTTATCAACTGCCCAAGGGGTGCCCACACAAATGTGCATTGAATGGAGAATAATTAAGTAACACAAGGGAATCTATGCACAAATTAAACCCATCACAGATCCCATTAAAGCGTACATCACCGAAAAAACTAAACTCAATCTAAGAAATGTTAGTAACCCTATTGCAGCACTCGCTATGGTAATGACTCAAATCATACCCCTCATTTCCTCCTACGCTGTCTGTTTTACGCAAGTGAAGAAATTCTTGCATAGAATCTACTTCTCTTCTTCAGGTCATTGTGCACCATTGGAGGGGTTATACCAAGGCATCAAATCCTCAAACTGGTTCTTTTAATAGGAGGACACAAGAGGTCATTGGACTATATGTCCATTGTCGAGGTTTCATCCACTTTCTCCTACAATTACGCAGACAACTTTTGATGAGTTCAAGCTCCAAAACAATGTCGATGAGAATATTACCATACACATAAACAAAATTTATAATCAGACATGAAAAAATTGAAAGGAATAATACCTTCGGCTGCATCACAGGAAAAGGATGGTAGAGGTCCAAAATGTTCCACACCTCAAAATAATTAAGAGAGTCACATAAAGATTCTGAAAAAGAGTGGGGAAAGGGCAACCTAGCATGGGGGTTAATGACCTCTACGATTAAGACTTTTACAGTGCCTGGTGGTAGTCATTTGTTGTGGCATTTCACATTTGTGCCCACACCTTCAATAATGCATTTGCCAACCAATACACCATTCATTAGCAACTCAATGTGATCACCGCTTGCATATGTGTGACCACCTTCCTCTGATGACTTCTCGTTGATAATGGGTGCCTGCAATTGGAAAATGTACATGGGCAAACCAAAATCATGTGTCAGAAAGACATATGAATCATGGTTAAAGAGGCATAGAAAATTAAAGAATCCTACTATTAGTGATTCAAAAAGGCTATGGGAATTGTCCACTTCACCACGCCAAACTTCACTAGAACTATCATTTTCCATCCCCAACTCCATTTGGGAAAAATCACCAATAATGTGATGCCCCACAATCCTTTTTCCACACACATTTTCTTCTATACTGCAATCCTGTAAAGTACATAATGAGTGAAGGGACTGGTATGACACTATGAAAGAGATTGCCAACTACAAATAAGACAGCCTAATACATTATTGACAGAATTGTGTAGTGCAGGTCTTGGAATGTGCAATAGCTCATGAGAGAACATTCCAAATAGCTTTTTTCTTAGCTTTGAATATGATTCACACTCACCGGCATAGAACCAACTTCAATGGGACTCTCTTGCAAGACAATAAATCAATTTACGCTATGTTTGCATCCACTTTCATTTCTACTGTAAGACATTGACCAATAAAATAAAACCCCAGCAATCTTGGCTTGACATAACATATAAGAACATGTTTTAAGAAAACATGTTATCAATGACAACAGTATCAAATGTGTCTACAAAAAAGTTCCTACACATTAGAACACTAATTATATACATACCACTTCTTCGACTAAATCATCACTTACCTATTGACATGTACACCCTTCCTCACCTCCATTTCCCTCCAATGTAGGCTATGTCACCATTCACAATGGTCAAAATCATTAACACCAAGAAAATAACATAGATAAGGAATTGCGTACAACCACCACATGAGACTTACCCTGACATCCCTCTCATTATGGTCCATTAACATTTCTTTTCTATGCATTCCTTGCACCAACTTGTATGAACTCCTAGATTTCCACCCACAAAAATAAGTACCTTGATATTCATAAATAGGGGGAGCCAAGATAGTGCATTCTTCATCTTCACCACCCTGTTCTGCCAGAGCATGTCCTTTATCCATAGACGCCTAACATGGCAATTAATTTGGGTCTCATTGATTGTAATTGTAAATTCCAAGGTGACTGATGAAATGGAATAATAGATGAATACTTATAATACCATATTACCTTCTCCTCTAACTCAATACAACCATGAGAAGATAATTTTCTCTTCCACCTTTGCTCCAGCCTTTGACTTTTGTCACTAGAGTTTGACCCCATTTTGACCTCCTCAAGCCCGTCACAAAACTCAGAAAACTAATTTTTCTCGGAAGATTTCCTCCTGATTTCCATCTTCTTCCATCCCATGGGGCATCCCTTCATATGAAGATTGTTGGCTGCAACTGGCATGGCAGGCGATGCATCAGTTGGTGTATCCCTATCAACGTCCTCGCACATAATTTTAGATGCTCCTAGACTGCCCTGTCAGTTGCACTTTTTTTTCAATGTGAGTCAAAATAACAGCAAAGCGAACAATTTTTAAAAAGAATTAGAAACTAGAGTCCTGATTCATCCTCAATTTTCCAATACCTTGTAATCTTTTATGTGCACCAATGCTAACACCTTTCTCAGTCTTTTCTCCCTGGCTGATTGACTCTCATATTGATGCATTTCTTCTTCAATCTTCACCTTGCCTACTGTTGTGAGGAGCTCCACTGATGCCTTCTTGTAGAACTCACATATGCTCTTCTCTACGTTCTTTCTTTGGGCTACAGACCTCATCCTCATTTGGTATTCGACATTTCTCTCCCTCCTTTGGTAGTAACCCTCTTCTTTATAAGAAGAGTAAAACTGTTTTGGGTTGGCTGAGGTAGGTCACCCATGTTTGGGTGCTTCGATCAATGGAAGTTTATGCATCTGCATCCTATGAATGTTGAACTTTGCAAGGTCCCAAAATTTGAGACCTCCATCTACTGAACACAGACCAATGATGTAGTAATATACCAATATATTGTTGCACATTTCAGTTCTTTAATCAGTTGCCCCCTGCGCACAACACACCAGAACAATTAAAACAACATTTGTACAACCACAAAGCTTACAAGATAGAAAATAATATCATCGAGCAAGAAGGATGACTGCACTATTCCTAAACATTACATCATGATTGAAGGTTTGTGAGATAAATCAAACCTTACAATCCATCTGAGAATTCAAACCATCTCCCCAACCACTATGAATATTGGGCTCCTCCAAAGCATCATATTTCTGAGAACTAGCATAATTATCACCCCTCTCATTTTCTGCACCACTGCCACTATCGACATAAGTGCTCCCTCTTTCAACTTCAAGGGAACCTCTCTCAGCATGACCAATTGAATCACATTTAGCTACTTCATTCAAGGGGTACACCACCCTAGGCATAATGCTCATATCACCCTGAAGTAGACAAAGTTACGACAACAACAAAACACTCGTCATTTGAAGGTTGAAGAACATGAACCAAATATATATGCATTTTTAAGGCACACTTATTCTAATTATATGATATTGGTATGATGCAAATGATTACCAGTTTCCTTGATGAATGGGTAGATCTCGCTAGTCTGGGAGATGTCCTTTTGAAATCCCTTATTGTCTCCTAACAAGGCAAAGTCCACATATTAGTGAGCTAGCCAACTGCTAGATGGACTCACACAAAATAATATCAAAAGACATCCGAAGATCATACTATCTTATGATTCTTACCAACTAAATTTTTGCATCGTCCAAGACCCTCCAAGTTGCCCTAGACTGCATCACTTGAAATGAAACACAGATCTCCAAAAATTTGTCCTTATACTATAGCGACATACTAGCCTGCCCATATTAAATAACGAGAGTGTTACTAGCCAGTCAAGTTGCAGATACATTCCGTGCCTTGGACCTCCCAAAGAAAATCACTTCGAATGGCATATCAACTTGACATACAGAATGCATTGTATAGATCTCAGTTCACAATATAATTATCCACATTTCTTTCTTCTTCTTATTTAATCTTATTTCATTTTACAAATGAAATCTTCTATACAAATAGGCTAATGGCCTAATTAAGTGACATAGAGCTTACACATTTATTTACAGATTGTCAACATATTTACCATTTGTATGAAAGAATGCCACATAAGATTCCGCTCGTCTCATCCACCATTGTATCCATGAGGGGGTCCCCTGATTCAAATACGAGCTAAATTTTATATAAACCTATATTTGACAAGTTACCATGTTATGGAGGTTTGTATTTGTTACTAGACAGATACAAACATTTACTGCCTTGTTGACATATATATGGAACAATATATAACTTCTATATTTAATATTATTCATTATCTTTCATGTATATAACAAATCACTAGGACAAGTAATCTACTTAAATGGCTATGTAGACTTCAAAAATTATGGCTATTCCCACCTATTTTTTCTTCGCTCTTAGGCAATTTCAAAATGGATAGTCTTACATTGAAAAGTTGCAATGAAAGGGAATGAAGGTGCACCATGGGAACGCATAAATATGTCACCCAAAAAAATGTGCCTCTCCCGACCCAACACAACGATATACATAAATAATCAGCTTGGCTAAATAAACCATTGCATGGGAAAAAAATAACACCTCTGATAACAATCCGCGGGGGCAATAGGGATATCAGCCAGCAACATCTAGAATGTGGGAAGCCAACAAAAGAAAATGTCAATCTATGCATTGTAATGAATTCTACTCAACTACGTGATAGAGAGGTAACAAGATACTAATAACATCCATTTTGTTTCTATATTTATATAGGTTGTTCGACTTTGTATGACATTAAAATGGCTATTTAGGTGAAATTTTCAAATAAACAATAGTTCTTCCTTTCATTACAGTAGAAGATAATTTCCCTAGCAACAAAAATCACAGTGGGTTTTCTATATGACCTCCACCATGGTAATTAACATCCAAACACACGCAAACAATTATTATCGAATAATGCATACTATGATAACAGTAGACAAAATAATTGTTTGAACTTCAAATATCTCAACTATCAAACTGACTATACCTTTTAGCAACTGGGGGAACTATATACCCATTAAATATTGCAAATAGCAGTATGGCATAAATACAATTAATTACCCATGTTTCAAGAACAATGCCAAAAAAAAATAACTAGGCTCTTTTGCCATGTCTCTACTTTTCATTCAATTGATTGCCTTTGAATTGCATTAAACGTATATATTTCAACCTTCTTCCAGCTCACTACCCACTGGCATTGCTTCACTAAAACCTCTGGAAACCAACCCAAAAAATTACGAACAAAAACCCCACACAAACCAATTTATATATCTATCACATTATCAATTTAGCAACACAACCTACCAAAAATAATGGAGGTTACAACATTGTCCCTCTACATACACCTTCACATTGACCCCAAAATATAAAAAATAACAACGCACCAAAATTTTTGGCCTGCCCAACAGGCCATTCTCATTCTTTGCGATCTGCAAGCTATTATTGAACATCTACGTCGTCGTTCTCTCCAACTTCCTCTATTCCTTCCAAACTTCAATCCTCATTTGAAACACATGGTTCAAGGCCAATCACACCATCATGGTGTTTGTGTTTAAGTAGGACTAAAATAGATCCATAGCTCTTGTTCAATTCCTTTATCATCCCAACATTCAACCCTTGACCATGCCTCTGTACTCTAACCCTAGCAATTTTGTCATCAAATAACATTGCAAATTGCATGTAAGCTTGAAGAACATGCATGACACTTGGATCACCATTAACCATCTCTCTTGGCACTATTCCTCCTATCGAGGCTTTTCCCTCATGCAGGTCATAACCCCTTATAGCGTCATCCAATGTATTGCCGGCAATATAAACTTCCTTAACAAATGCGAAGGCTATATGTTGAACTAGCCCAATGCTCTGAAGGAGATCCATGCAGTTTGACATAAATATAGATATCAACTAAGATGGAAATATGAAGTGAGGCTAGAAATAAAGAACATTTCGCCCACTGACATTTGCGATGGCAGATTCCATGTACATACAGTTAGTTTTGAACCAGTGTGACAACATTATTGGTACAATTCGTCCCTCTTCTGCCTTATCCCATTCCTGTATAGGGATACAAATGTGGTAGTTGCGAGGAAGCATAGCCATCCATAGCAAGATAGACAAGTACAATTTCCATTTTGTGTGTGTGAAAATTGTACTTGATCTATAGACACAACACTTTAGTAAAACATTAGAGGTTAGCAAAAATGAAATCGTGCAATGAATTGAAAGCTAAACTAACCAGACAATTTACTACCTTCTAATAGGTGCGAGTATGATGTTCTCAGATTGTTATCGAGATCAGTGACCTTGACGACACCTAAATGAAGGATTTGAATGCACAACTGATATAAAATATGAATGCAATTAATCTATTTTTTTTTAATTTTAGATGCAATAAGAATGATAAAAACTTGATATGAAATCTAATCTATATGAAATTGATCTAACAATAATATGAAAACAAAATTGATCTCACAAAACGTGGTTGATTCGTAAAGAAGCTCCGATTCTCCAGATAGCAATTCACCAACATAAGTTTGCAAATTATGAGATGTTTTTGGGATGAGCTGAAGCCTTAATTTATAGAAATCTAGGGCTTTAGAGGTCCATGGATAAAAGCCATAAATCACTCAAATAACTCAGCTTGATTTTTGAGTTATTTTTAAATAAAGATAATTTAATTCACAAAAATATGCAAATCATGCAAAAATAACTTTTTAACTCAAATTAGAAGTTTAGATCAACTTTAAAACTCAAAAATGATGTTGAGTTCCAAAAAGTCAATAACTTGCATTGATTTTCTGATTTGGAGTTTAACTGCTCTTTGATTGTGCACATGGATAATTATGAATTAATAAATAAATAAAGTGATTTATTTCCAACTTAACTGATTTTGAAAAATAAAACAATTGATTTATGGGTTAATCAATTATTTAATCAAACTTTTATTCTAAAATAATATTATTAAAAATTGACAACTTGCTTTAATTAATTAAATAAGAATTTAATCAATTAATGATAGGAATTTTGATTTATTGTCACATTTAAACAATAATAATTAAGAATAAATATAATTAAATTCTATTAAATAATTAAGTGGCAGAATTAAATCTAATTAATTAAATATTTAGAATATTCAATTAATCAAACTTTAGGATAAATAAGATTTATCGCCAAATAATCATTAAATTAAAGATAATTATGATGATTAGGAATATTACTAGGAATATTCCCCGATGCAAAATTTAGGATAATCAATTATGATTCGATGATGTTCAGATGTGCCTTTGGTTAGGACTTCGATGTCAATTTCATTCGATATGTTGATATAGAAGATTAATGAACTTATAGCCCATTTTTGGGGTATTACATTTTGCCCCTCTTTGAATTACTATGTGAAGCGTAGTGGTTCAAAGACAATCTGTGTATGATGTTTGAAACTAATGATCTGATATGAGATTGCAATTGATATGAAACAAAAACTATGATATGTGACAAAGATTGATTGAAAGATTCGAAGATATTAGGTCCTGAATGACCAAAGATAATGGAAACTATAAAAGTAATGAACCAATGATTGTAAAGAAGTGTCAAAACACCTGATTCCAAACCTTATGATTGTGAAGAAGTGAGTGACCGATTCTAGACTCGATTATCCTTAGAAGAATCACGTAGGTATCACATTTGAACCCTTCAGTTACTGAAGAATCAAGGAAATAACACAATTGAACCGATAGTTGCAAAAACTGATACAATTTACAAGATTAAGAGAATACCAGATTGATATGGATCTTGATGAATCTGATATGCCCCAAGCGATGAGGTTTTTTTTTTGATGAATTAGTAACTAGACGTGGTTGTTGTCTTGATTACTGAGGAAAGATATGATTTCAGCAAAGATATGATTTCAAATTAGGTTACAGACTTTGAATGATGTGCAATACCATGCCCCCTTCGGGATTAAAATTGAAATTTGACAAGAAAAGTCAGTGTTGATAGTTCAGAAGCACATTAATTGATTTGAGAAGTGGTTAAACATGCTCGAGAATGCATTCTGCATCATTTGGAGGTCCAGAAGACCAAGTTTGACTAGGTTTGACCATAAGTTGACCATGGTTGAAATTTTGATAGTTTGATGGAAGATAATTAGTTAAGTTGAAAAATGGATTTCTACTATGATTGAAGGTTGATTATGCAAGTAGTTAATAATATAAATAATCTCAGATTTTGATTTTGATCCCGAAAAAGGATTCTACTTGTTGTTTTGTTGGAGGAACCTTCGTGTGAGATCAGCTCTTGTTAGATTTGAAGATGTGATTTGAAGAATCGTTTAAGCATTGAAGTTCATTTAATCATTGTGAGATCATGCAAAGATGAAAAATGCAAAGAAGCATGCAATATGAAATGCAACCTAAGACCTAGGACCTAGTCACTGATCATGTGTCGATTTGTTATCATCATTGAACTTTTAGTTAATTGGATAAATCAATACAATGCCCACTAGCTATGAAACCATAGACATATGAATATTGATTTGTATGTGCAAGAATCAATACAACACCCACTGGTTAGGAAACCATGGATATATGAATATTGATTTTGTTTTCGAAATGTCAGATTAGATATAAGCACCAAGGCACAAACACCAGGATGACCTGAATATCATGTCAATTTTGATATAGCAATTTGTATAAGCATCAAAACATAAATGTCGTAATGACCTAAATATGCCTTGCGTACAAACACATCAAGCAGTTAAGAGATAATTCTAAATCCAATGTGAATTACCCGTAGTGACCCTTTATCGTTCACATCCTTAGGTAAGATCATGTTTCACAATAGGAGAAAGAACTCACTCAAAAGATAATAGTTAGATCAAACTTCCTTGAATTTTTTGGGTATCAATGGTCAAGGTACATATGGCCATCCAATTCGAGATAGAGGCTCTTACAGTTGGACACCATTTCAATCCATAATTTCCAAAGTTGTTAGATTTTCACATACAAGTAGAAGACAAAGAAAAGATTATGCCCCTAGTCATCACTCTCTAAATGCTTCAAAGGACATCATCGAAGAGCTCGAAAGGACATATTATGCAAAAATATCAATGCGAATCAGTAAGCATACAAGGAAATAAAAGCATGTAAAAATAATAGATTGTTTTCAGTTGAGTTTTGATGTTTGATTACGTTGTTGATGCAAAATCCTTTTTGGAGATAAGACTAACTGACTCACTCACATGAAGCTTCAAAGGACTCTGACTAGATATGATACGTCTAAGATATACTAGAGACCATAGGATATGACTGTGATTGCCCCCAAGTGTTAAACATTGATAGGATACATACGCTTGAGCTGATTGGTGTACAAACTGACTTATTGAAAATAGGAATGCAGAAACAAATCGAGAGATATATACAAACTAAAGCAAGACTGAAAGCTAGGAAAGTCCAAGATCATGCTGATAGATGGAGCATTTTGAAACAAGTGGCACCCATTTGCCGGGTTTTCACCATCTTGGCAGAGATTCTATTTTTGCTACCAAGGCACCTGTTTCCAGGTTTTCACCAAGGCACTTTTTTTTTTCTCATTTTTTTGTATTTTTCATTTTTTCAATTTTTTTTTGTACTTTTGATATTTTTTTATTTTTTTTGTGAATCATCAAGGTGCCTATTGCTAGGTTTTCACCAAGATGTTCATTTTTTCAAGATATTTTCTAATTTTTAAGATTTTTTAGGACATTTTACCATAGATTGAATGCCTTAGGCATAAAATTTCTTCAGATGGAGAATGTTGATTGGTTCTCAGAGTTGTTCTCCTTTAGTCGTTAAGAGTTGATAGGCACCAGAGCCAAAAGTAGTAGTGATTATAAAGGGACCCAGCCAATTGGGTTCAAACTTCCCCTTGCGTTCTCAAGGGGATTGATTTTTAGGATTTTCTCTCAAGACTAGATCACCAACCTAAAATTCTCTGTGTCTGACTTTCTTGTTGTAGCCTCTAGACATTCTCTTCTAATATACTCTGAGATGATCATACGCTGCTTGTCTGCGCTCATCTAGTAGTTCAAGTTCTTGCAACCTAGACACTCTGTAGTCATCATCAGTTACTAGACCATGCATTCTAATTCTTAGTGATGGGATTTCAACCTCAATAGGTAGTACCGCTTTAGACCCATAAACTAAAGCAAAAGGTGTAGCCCCAGTAGGTGTTTTGATACTTGTTTCGATACTGGTTTTGATACTTGTTCTGATACTGGTTTTGGTACTTGTTCTTATACTTGTTCAGATACTTGGTATACTTGATAGCATCTTTTTCGATTTCAAACTCCCAAGCAAGATCATATCATGCAGTCCCAATGTCTAGCAAGGTGGAGAACAAGAGGGATTGGCAAGCTAGTGGAAGAGATGGAAGACAAGAGAATGAAGGAGAATGAAGAGAAGAAATCCTCAAGGGCAAACTCCTCAAGAATACTCAAGCTAGGAAAAAATTGTCATGTAAAGCACATTTGGACAAGCAATGAAAGGCCAGCATAGGATAAGTCACAAAAGCGTAATGCCCAAGAAGGAAAGGATATAGTCCAAAAGAGTAGACATGTCAAGAGGCTTCATAGCACTATGTTTTACTCTTTCTTTCTTTTTTTATTAGATCAAGACCAAAGGGGAAAAGGATAGCGATAGGCAAAAATGAATGGAGGAAGATGGATATGAAGGCTAAACATGGAAGGAATGAAAGCAAGATCATCATAAGACAACTCACAAAATAGCCAAATGTTCATGTATAGGTCAACCTTGTCAAGATCAAAGAGAAAAGGCGGGATGGATGAAATATGTAGAAGAACTATGTATGATACCTGATTGCCAGGTTTTCATCATGGTACTTATCCAAGGTACCACAAGGGAGTGGTTTTCACCATAGGACAAATTTATTTATCTTTACTTTTGCTACCAAGGCACCTGTTTCCAGGTTTTCACCAAGACACATTTTCAATTTTTTTTTTCATTTTTTTGGAAGAAGGCAAGCTTTTTAGATAATGCTCCTTGAAAGGATAAACCATGATATGCCAAAGATTCAAGATGATATGCTCAAAGATGATGATAGGGAAATGAATATGGAAGAGAAAAATGGAGGATAAGGTTTTATGTAAAGTGAGTGAGGTTGGAAGATAGGAGGAATAGGCAAATGAGGAAAAAGGATAGAAGGTAGAAGGATAATGAATGGAAGGATTGTGAAAGGGTAGGTGGAAAGGAAGGCAAGATCAACATCAAAACACACCTTGAAGGGTGGAAAGAGGATGGAGGAAATGTGAATGAAAGAATACGTGAAGGAATATGGTGAATGCATAGCAGAGGTTGCGGTTTAGGTACATGGAATGGAAGAATATTTTTAGAAGAAGATGAGGTGGAAGCCTTTGGAAACTTGAATGTCAATTTCACTTTTTGCTCAACACCAGACTCTTTCAAGAGAGACTTTGGAATCCATATAGCTGTAGGCTTTTTATTTCCTTTTGATGATTTAGAGAGAATATCTTCAATGATGGATTTTGGAACCCATACTTGTCTTGTAGTTGTTTTCTTAGATATCTCTTTTCACTTTATGTTTCCATGTCTATTAGAGGAGACATGGTGATCTTCTTTTTTGATGGATTATTGTATTGCTTCTTTTTCTTGTATTGAACATTCAAGTTACTTCCAAAGGGCTTGGGAATTGTGGAAGAAGAAGGAGTATATGACTGGTTTAGATGGGTGGGTGGATGAAAAGGATTCAAGGGTATGCATCTATGTTGATCTTGAGGAAAGATAGGAGATGGAGGTATGTAAGGACCCAAGATGGATGGTGAATTAGGAGAGTTAGGAGGGGAAAGTGAAGGGACATAAGGACCCAAGATGGAAGGAAGGCGTGAAGCCCTTAATAGTGGTGGAAGAGGTCCAAGGATGGAAGTGGAAGATGCAAAAGGATAATCAACAAGTTCATCAATATTTATATGACAACCAAGGACATCAACATATTTAGAGTGAGCATTAGGATTTTCAATAGAATCATGGACATCTTGAATATGAGCACCTTCTTTGATAGGATTGTTCAAAGCTTGCAAAGACTTAGGAAGAGTAGAAAGTGGAAACAAACATGGAATGGTAGAATAAGAAGATGGAAGACTTTGATCTTGACAAGGATCTTTGGATAGCATAAGTGCATAATTTTTCTCTTGATTTTCAATAGGCTAAACATTGGAAGTAACAACACTATTTTTACCAACCTTAATGGAAGTATCATCTTTGGAAAGCACAAGTGTGGTAAGGTTATTTTGATTGTCAATAAGCTCAACAGTGTAAGTAGTAGCTTGATCTTGCTTAGGAGAAGACTTAAGACATGGTGGAATGCATGAAAAAGGGTGTGCAAGATCAAAAGAACCCCGAGGAAGATAAGAGACATCGTGAAAAGGAGTGGACGACATGGAGGGTTCTTGATCTTGATCTTTCTTTATGTTCTTTTCTTTATCATTTCTAGAGTCCTCTTGACATGGAGCCACTTCTAAGGACAAGGAAACATGTTGGGATTGTATGAAAGACTTTGGAAGAGATGGTGGAGGACTAGTTGAAGTAGGCATTATAGCATATGAACGCTTAGGCTCTTTAGGTTTAGCATTATTGAAAGTATTAGTAGCCAAGTGAAGGTTATCTTGAATTTCTTGAAGAGGTAGCCCTAGAGGATAACTATAGGGAACTGTATGAAAAGTATCAGGGCTTGTGTCAGATGAAGGTTCTGTGAAAGATTTGAAAGACTCAAAAACTTTAGGAAATGTACGGGTATTGGAGGAAGGAGGGGATGGAAGGGAACCATCACAAGACAAAGGTCCAATATTAACATGATCTTGCTTGAGAAGATAATCTTTATTTTCAGCAAGAGAGTCCTTAGGAGAAGGATTCTTATAATATTGATGCGTCAAGCTAGCACGATGCATTTTATAGTCCTCAGCAATAGTAGATGAATCATAATCAAGGTATTATTCACAAAAATCATCAAAGTCTTTTTCAAAATCAGAATCATATGGATCACCATCATGATCTATCCAATGTGACATCCCATTTCTAGAAAGCAAGAACACATGATGAGGAGGACTCTTAGGAACAGAGGTGTCATAGGTATCATTACATTGTCTATCATCATAGTCATCATAGTCTTCAAAGATGGGCATGTCACTCTCTGTGGAAGAGGTATCATAAGGGTTATCGCATTGCTCAAATTATGTCCGGGGGCATTGTGACATGTACAAGTCTTTATCAAATGGAAAAGGGCATAGAGCTTCCATGGAGAACTCTTTAGGTTCCTTTTCTTTCTCAAGTTTGTTAAGCTTGACTTGCACAGCGTGTATCTGTTTCATCGTAGCTGTGATTAGAATTTCTTCCTCATGTGTATTGATTCTTTGAGACATGTGTACTGATTCTCAATAGCTACTGCTCTATTCCCGACATAGTGATTTGTTCGATAGATTTTGGAACTAGGCTGAAAAAGCTAAGTATCTGGCAATTCTGAACATTTTCTGACAACTTTCAAAAATTTCCCAAATGACACTCTACAGACTCATACAACAGTGGGTATGCTATGAAATGATAGTTGAAAAGCTCATACGATAGTTGAAAAACTCGCACAATAGTTGCTAGCAGGATTTGACTTTTTGAATTTGACTGGCAGAAAGACTCGTACGACACTAGGTTCTTTACCATACGATAGATGGGCAGTAATGAAACGACACTTGATAGAAACTTGTATGACTTTCTAACCTCCAGAGATGACTTTCGACTCCAGAAAAAAATTTTACTTCAGATTTTGCAAATTTTGAGTTTTCAGATTCAGATTGTTTGCAAATTTTAATGTCTAGATTTGAGGATTGTAATAGATTTGTCCATTTTCAATAACTAGATAGATAAACAAGCACGCAAACCAACAAGCAAGTGATTTCAAGCATGTCTGAAAATAATGAACAAGGGAAAAAGCAACCTTGCGCATGAACAATCAAGTGACTTATTTGTTCTAATCCTCAGAAGTGCTAATTGTGTATGTTCCAAAAATGTTTTGCAATAATGCACATATACCCTAGAAAATAAAAATTTGGTCTCACTAGGGTTTTTAGTAATGGTTTGACTCTGCAACTTTTATGATCCAAAGGGGTGAACTCCAATCCTGATGCACTAGGGTTTTGACACAGTCTGAAAATTTAATCAATCAGGAGCTGCTAGGGAGATCTGACAACCCAAGAATGAACCACACCTGTGAAGATTTCTTCCACAAGGACATTTATATAGTGGTTGTTACTACCACGTCTGAAATGGCTATTACCACTTGAGGTTCCGTCAACGCAGTTTTCCCTGTGAAGGGATCATCCACTATAGTTAACCCTCTCTAAAGGTGACTCGCAGTATGATACCACAAGGGGACTTGGCTCCAGATCCAAGGTTTTGACATCTCTTCACTTTTAACCCAAACAAAGCAAGCAGATTAATCCGACATGCTAAGACAAAGTTTGTTTCACCAAGGTCTGTGATGTCAACCCCACGTGATCTATCAACCTCTCCGAAGAGAGAATGTATCGATCAATAAGAGAAGATGCACTAACCAAGTAGAATATGAAATGCACTAAGTATCCTCCCTACCTACAAGGATTCCGTTGTCAAGAAGGATTTCACTAGGAATCCAATCTCTCAAGAATCACAAATAGTGTTCATAGGGCCTAATTACTATGTGAGCACAGATATATTTCTGAAAGTAAATCTACCGAAAGTACCCAAAAGCAAAAAGAGGAACACTTAATGCTTAAAGTGAATATGAGGTGAGTCCACAAGGTGGAACAATTAATCCCTCAGACAAGCTAAAAATGAGTCCACAACTTAGAAAACAAGTGAGTTCTAAAAAGCACAAAAGGGTTGCCTAGTGGAACAATTAACGCTTCTATCCTCTAGACCCCTCCCCTTTATGGTGCTGAGATTGCAACCACAGGGTGGAATGAGGGGCCGACAGATTAGCAAGTCCAATAACCAAAGATAGCAATCTAGATCAATCACAAGTATCTAAGACTTCTTAAATGAATACCTAAGGTGTCACAACCTAGTATCAATTATGCAAGTGTGTAAAACAAAAGCATGAAAAGAAGCACTCAAGCTAGGCACACGAGAGATTTATTTTAAGTCCAAATAGAAATATTATTAGAACAAATATAATACCTGAGACTTCGTGACATGCTTAGTAGATATTTACTTGATTTTTATCTTTGTTAAGCAATCCCGCGCAAGCAAGCAACAAACTCTCCGATAAGAAAACAAGCAAACAAGCAAACAAGATATGCAACATATCTTCAACTTATGAAAACCATAGGGTTAGCTCTAAAAATCAATTTTTATCAGCAATAATAACTAGAAATTAACCCAAATAACAACTCATATCATTCATTGAACCATGTAAAAAAAATAAGTGCATACCCATCACAATTATTATTTTTTTGCTGCATTTGACTTAGTCAACAAGCTCTAATTTTTTTGATACGATTTTGGCAACAAAAATTGAAATTTAGAACAAAGATCTCTACTAAAAAATAGAGAGCTTTCCAAAAATGTAAAAATTTTAGAAAAATCTCTTCATTTGTGCCCTAGAGACTTGTTTTACCAAAATAGACCAATTTTTGTAAATTGACTATTTGAGCTACTATATTGCATCCAAATTTAAAATACAAAGAATGGACCCCCTATGTAATTTAAAGAGCTTTCCAAAAATATAAAAATTTCCAAAAAATATGTAGATTTGTGTCAGATATTGATTTTTTCTAGAATTTCAAGAAAAAATTATTAAAAATTCAAAACATTTCAAAAAATTCTGAATTTTTTACTGTAGCTTCCCTGATATGTTTTGAACTTGCAAAAAAAATTTCAGAGCAAAAATATAAGCCGTTTGGGAGATAAAATAAATCTTTGAAACTTCAAGGTTTTAGCTCCCCCAAAAAATCAAAACTAGCATGTAAAGGTGGGTTGCCCCACAGTGGGCACTAGAAATGTGTGTGTAAAAATTGTACCTGATCTATAGATACAACACTTCAGTAAAACATTAGAGGTTAGCAAAAATGAAATTGTGCAATGAATTGAAAGCTAAACTAACCAGACGATTTACTGCCTTCTAATAGGTGTGAGTATGATGTTCTCAGATTGTTATTGAGATCAGTGACCTTGACGACACCTAAATGAAGGATTTGAATGAAAAACTAATATAAAATATGAATGCAATTAATCTATTTTTTTTAATTTTAGATGCAATAAGAATGATAAAAACTTGATATGAAATCTAATCTATATGAAATTGATCTAACAATAATATGAAAACAAAAGTGATCTCATAAAACATGGTTGATTCACAAAGAAGCTCCGATTCTCCAGATAGCAATTCACCAACATAAGTTTGCAAATTATGAGATGTTTTTGGGATGAGCTGAAGCCTTAATTTATAGAAATCTAGGGCTTTAGAGGTGCATGGATAAAAGCCATAAATCACTCAAATAACTCAGCTTGCTTTTTGAGTTATTTTTAAATAAAGATAATTTAATTCACAAAAATATGCAAATCATGCAAAAATAGGTTTTTAACTCAAATTAGAAGTTTAGATCAACTTTAAAACTCAAAAATGATGTTGAGTTCCAAAAAGTCAATAACTTGCATTGATTTTCTGATTTGGAGTTTAACTGCTCTTTGATTGTGCACATGGATAATTATGAATTAATAAATAAATAAAGTGATTTATTTCCAACTTAACTGATTTTGAAAAATAAAACAATTGATTTATGGGTTAATCAATTATTTAATCAAACTTTTATTCTAAAATAATATTATTAAAAATTGACAACTTGCTTTAATTAATTAAATAAGAATTTAATCAATTAATGATAGGAATTTTGATTTATTGTCACATTTAAATAATAATAATTAAGAATAAATATAATTAAATTCAATTAAATAATTAAGTAGTAGAATTAAATCTAATTAATTAAATATTTTGAATATTCAATTAATCAAACTTTAGGATAAATAAGATTTATCGCCAAATAATCATTAAATTAAAGATAATTATGATGATTAGGAATATTACTAGGAATATTCTCCGATGCAGAATTTAGGATAATCAATTATGATTCGATGATGTTCAGATGTGCCTTTGGTTAGGACTTCGATGTCAATTTTATTCAATATGTTGATATAGAAGATTAATGAGCTTATAGCCCATTTTTGAGGTATTACACATTTCACACTGACAATAACACAAAAAAATACATCCTTTAGGAAATAGTCGTGTGCTACAAATAACAATAACACTACAATTATCAAGATCACAAATACAAAAAAAAATTGAATCTCTATAAACCAAGACTTTCTTTACTAAGATAAACATTTTGTGGCCTTGTTGAACAGAACAAATCATATCAATATGACAAGGCCACCGCCCATATTGGCTGGGATATCCTTGTTAACATTTCTTTTCCCTACCACAAATATCCGATTATAAGGGTGGCATTGTTTTTGTCCCTCCATGTCATTCCACCCTTCTTTAACATAAACATGATGCATGGTGCTCAACAAATCTCATTGTGCTAAAAATTATACCTTTAAATCCTAACATTATGAGAGGGACGATTGTTTCTACCCTCTCTTTTGTATACGCACGGATTCCACATTTTACTTGTGTCCAACCACACATGAAAGACTTTGTATTTTTTATTCAACTATGTTTTCTTTGCTCAATGCCTTATCTTTTGCATGTTCTCTTCGAAACATTGCTTTTGTCAGAGCATAACAGTATAACACGCAATGCCCAATTTTAAGATGGTAGAACATAAATGTCTCGATGTCCATGCCATGCATAGGGACAGCCTCATCGGCTTGAATCATTCCCCCACAACGACTACTATTAACCATGGAACATTATTCATCCAATAAGAGTTGTGCTCACAAAAGTTTGCACACGTCCTTTGGGTATGGCAAGAGAGAAAATTTGTGGAACATTATGACAGCCTCCCAACTATGGGACTCGCATGTGTCATGGTTAAATGGCAAACAAGGCTGCTGTCCTTTCAACCTCGGTGCACCTAACTGAATACTTTGATGACGGAAGTGAAGAACTAGAATGGAGCTAATTTAAGAAAGGGGATCCAATAGTTATGAATGCGGTTGTTGGATGCTTATAAATACAAGTAATATGAAAAAGAACCCCTAATATGCACCACTCCTACTAAATGTCTTGTTTCAAAGACATAAATCTACTTTACACCTTAATAGGTGTTCAAAGAAAATATGACTTTCACATTGCAACAAATAAAAAGAACATTTCGTAGAACATATAAGATGAAGCAAGAATGAGGGATCAAAACAAAACATATAACATGCACACATTTTTTACTGTAAAACAACTTAATAAAAAAAAGTTCATTCATATATTACAAAGCTAAACTTTACAGTCTAATAGCCTAAGATGTTGAAAAGGTCGATGGAGAAAAACCTGTGAAATAGGTGCGAAGATTCCTTATATAGAATTCAAGTATTGCTCAGCTCAGACAAGAACAAAGACCTCTCTCCAATACATTTATTTTACTCGGAAGGGAGTGTTCTAGATGGTGTGTGAGGACTTTGTTGTGTAGTCTATTTTATAGGATTTATATAGTCTTTTCTTCTAATCTATTCTAGGATATACTATCTAATGTTCTTGTTGTCTCTATGCCAACTAAGATGGGTGGTTGTGTTTGTTTGTGGGAATGTCTATTTTTTCCATTAACATGTTTGGGTATTCTACTTACTTTTGGAGTGGGGATTTTCTTTGGTCAAAGGTTATGGTTTGTTTGGAAGGAATGTTCCAATGGTGTTGTGAGGACTTGGTTGTGTAATCTATTTTATAGGCTATATGTAGTCTTGTTGACATTAAAAGTCTTCTATTGTATTCTAGGATATACTATCTAGTGTTCTTGTTGTCTCTTCGTCAACTAAGTTGGGTGGTGTGTTGAAGTATTGACAACACATAGAGAGGTCTAAGTATTAATAAAGATCTATTGACGCTTAATCACCAGCTCCAATAGTTTCAATATTCTTCAATTTGACATGTAGTTGGTCATGGAGAATATGATCACCACCCATTGTGATGGCACCTTGAAGTCATGATTTCTATTACCCTTCCATAACTAACAAAAGTTGTTCTTTTTTTTTTTATCAAATAAAAGCTAGGAAGTCATCCACGTTATTTATTTCAGTAAACTTACAAACTAGTGTGTCCCTACTAACTAGGGTAAGAAAATATGATTGGCATTTATTTTTAGTTTGTTGGTTAAAGTTTTGTTGGTTTTGGTATAATTCATTTTTTGATCTTTATAAATTCTTTGGTCTCAAGGAACATCAATATTTTTTCAATTTCATTTAAAAAGTAGAGATCTCTTCACCGAGGTCATGGTTTGTTCAACACAGGTAGTGGTAGTAGTGTTCAAAAATGGGTTGTGACCATTTATCTTGAATTATCTTTAAGTCATTCTTTACGTGGTTGTGGTGTTGGTCGGCTCTTCAAGTGGTTAATGCTTGTGCTTGCATGATAGGTTTACATTGTCTAGATTTTCATCTCTATGTTTTGTTGTCATTATATATTTTCTTTAAGTGGATGTAGATGCCAATAAATTTTCTTTGTAAATATTAAAATAAAAAATAATGTGATGCTATCTCCCATAGGATCAATATAATTGATTATCTGACTTATAGTCTAACATAAAAAACTTAGATAACTCGATTGTTCGCCTAGGGAAAACTAGCTTCTTAGGGGGCAAATTTATCTTAGATAACTTGGTGTTAGCCTAGGAGACTATGGAATGGGTTCAACAATCAACTCAAGATTCTCTTAGCATTGAACTAGATTTATATAAAGCATATGATCACATTCAAATGTCTGTTATTCTAATAATGTTAAGCTGTCTTGATTTTGGTCCCAAAATCTATGATCAAATTAAAATGCTTTTCACATATGCTAATGCTAGAGTGGTTCTAAATGGTGTTCTCTCTCCTTAGTTTACCTAGCAAAAATCCAACCACCAAGGTTGTCCTTTAGCTCCTTTCTTGTATGTTCTCTCTGTTGATTCATTGAGATATCATCTCCAACATGCTCTTAACAATAGTCCGATTAGAAGAATCATGCTTCCAAGAAATGCTACAACTCTTAACTCCCATTTTGTTGATGACAACATGATTTTCATTCGTAGCTCACCAGAGGAAGTGAACAATGGGCTTGAGGTTTTGGATCTTTAATGTTTAATTTTAGGTTCTAAATTATCCATGCATAAAATTTAGTTTATAATGACAAGACCCAACCCTCGCCCTCCTTGGATCTCAAGTGACTGGAAGTAAGTGAAACATGGTACCATCAAAGATATCTTGGGATAATGGACTCCTAAATTGGACTAGAACATATTTCTTTCCATGGCTAGAAGAATTCAAGTCACCAATAAAATACTCCTAGATAGCCATGTGTCTATATTTGTTCTTGTTGGTTACCATCTAAATCATGTTATAACTAGTTAACTCAGTTAATTAGAAGCTTCCTATGGGCTAAGTGGGGAAACAAGAAAGGCACACCCATTACTTCATGGACCCATTGTATCCAACCAAAAGATAGAGGAGGATTGGGGATCATCAACCCTCACACCCAAGGCATCTGTCTTACAACTAAATGGATCATTAGAGCCCCAGATGGTGATGCTCCTTGGAAACATTTGGTTCATCATCAAATCTAATCTGCTACAATTTAGAGCAACGCATGGGATACAATCAAATTGGGGGACAAACTTTTACTTTCTCCTTTCTTAAAGATTCGTGGCTCAACTCAATCTGAAAATCTTGACAGACTACTTCAAATAAATTAGTTTGGTATGATCAATCCTTGAGGCAATATGGTTTGATTTTTTCCTTTTCCTCCATATGACAGAATCACTTGATTCACTTGACAATGCTCCTATTGCTACTATCAAAATCCTTAAGGGAAAAAAATTGTTTAGAAAAGGCATTCAAACCTTTCATGATTTACAAGATTCGGTTAACTTTAATTGGAAATCATGGAGTTTCCTTGAGTCATAATTTAGTTTCTCACCAATACAAAAACCTTTGATTTTAAAAATCCAACAACTTCTTCTACCAGAATTTTCTTGCCTATCCCACCCCATGCCATGATAACTTCCTCTTTGATTGGAAATGGCTCTGCAACAAAACCACAGGCATTGAGAAATATTCTTAATAACCAACTCTAGAATTTTTTTAGCATTACCTTATTCAGAGGCCTTGTTCTAGAAGCACTGAAAATAAGATTTGATCATTAGAATATGTGGAAATACATGAAAAATTCATAAGAGTTTTCAATGCTTACATAAAAACAATGGATAAAAATGATAAATCTAATTTTTTTTTGTAGAAATCTGAAATTTACAAAAATCTTGATAGTTTACATAAAGATGTGTCACTTCAGAAGATGCTAATGGAGTTGATCCCTTGCAACAACTACATAAAATGGAAAATCATGTTGTTGAATATTTAAATGCAAATTGGTTAACACTCACTGTATTGATTTGATTGTGGTTCTAAACTTTAACCTTTCTTTTAAAGCTTGTACAATGCTATTTTCTTCATGTATCTGAATTCAGTATGTGATTTTGATTTTCTGTGATGGAAACTCAGCACCTAAATCTAAATCCTTGTATTCCAGTTAACTAGTCTCAACAAAGTGTTTGCAATAACAATTGAATGTGCAAATTTTAGGCATCACAGTTAGACTCTTAATATCTTTTCAAACATCACCATATAAAATATATACACAATCAATAACTTGTGTTCCTTGAGATAGTTATCCACAAAAATTATTAAATAGACAGTGGTTGCAAATTGAGAATCATTGGGTAGTTGTGACGTACAGCCTAGTCCTAACTAGGTTTCAGGTGATTGTAACGACTGTAGTTATATTATTATGCATAATGTGTGTATTTGTACACTCCACCTAACTTGGGACAATGAAGGATGACATTTTTGTACAAGGTATTCTTTCATTCTTACAAATTACAATAATATCAAGCTCAAGAGACCTATATCAAATGAACATGCATTTGATGACCTCAGGATGCTCTATCCTTCATTGTCGGGGTAGAGGTATTTAAATATCAGTAAGAGCCAAAATGTGTATGCCTACCTAACTCTCTTGCTAAAATTTGTCAATAGCATAAAGTTATTGTTTGTGTACACTGTACAACTATAATGCTTTTTGGAAGTTATTGATCAATCTGTTTAGTTTTGTTTCTGACATTTTTCCCATTTTGTCTTCTTGTTGCTTGTAGTTTCCTGTTCTTTAGACTATAGTGTGTACTTGTAGCAGCCCAGATTTTTGACATGGTCTTAAGTTATTACTTTGAAAGATGACGATGTAGTATTAGTCCAGAAGAGGTGAAGAGGTTAAATAATGTGTCTTGAGAGGATAATACTTTATGTTAGGGCCATGAAGCTCCCAAGTGTTGTACCTATCTGGTGCTTGTGGAGGATGTGGAATTGTATTTTTTGATGTAGAACATGTGTAGACTGCAACAAATTCAGTGTAGATTTTAGTCAAACTATGTTTTTAGATGATTGACCTTTCAGCCGAGGATGCAAAACTTGAAGCAGTGTTGATTCAAGGTCTGTTGTCGAGGCTGAAGATCAATAGAATATATAACATATTTGTAAAATCCAATAGAAATTGGTATTGAAATGTACTATTAAAGTGACTCTAGTGTCTTCAATGTATTGCAGGTTTTGAAATATGGGCTATAGAATCTGCAAGGATGCTAGGGTTGGCAGTCTTTATGTAAAATTTTCATTTTGTGATAAATGGAATAGCCACAAAACTAGATCAAAGAATAATGCTATTCTATATCCAATAAAATGGAGCGTAGTTGCAAATACAAAGAATCAGTCAGATCCATGAATCAAGTAGTGAAATGGCTAAGAGGTTAGAGTTTAACTCCCATCACTCCAAATCAAGAGGTTATTAAAGTTCAAATATATAGAGTTGTTAGATCCATGAATCAAGGAGATGAGATGGTGAAGAGGTAAGAGCTTAACTCTTAATTGCTTCCAATCAGGTGTGTAAATTACAAATATATAGAACTCTAAGATCCATGATCAAGGTGATGATATGGCTAGGAGGTAAGATTTAACTCCTAATCTCTCCCAATCAGGAGGTCAGTTAACTTAGCCTAATTGAGACAAAGTTGGCCTTGACTAATTAGAGGTGACAGATAACTACCATCAGTCAAGGATTGAAAATACAATGGTGGTGCTTGTGTACGTCAAGGCAAGGTAAAAACATCATTATTGGCTACCTAGGTGAGAATAATTAAATATTCCTAATATTTTAAGTAAACATAATAAGTAGCTACAATGACTCCGTCAGGATAAACTCTATCCTAGGTGAAGTCAAATATTTACTCCAACATTTTACAATGTGAGTTTGCAAGATTGTTGCAAGAGAAATTATTGTGAGAGATACAAACAAATTCCATCATTTCAAACATGGACTATGTTCTTGTGGAGATTACTGGTGATGCTAAGTCAATCAAACCTCATAAACTGATCTATTTTTAGTTTTAGTAAGTTGTGCCATATCTTTACAAATAGAATACTAAGTCATGTATCCTCTCCTCACACAAATTTATCTTCTCACTTTGTGCCTTGAAAAAATGATCGATATTATCTTTGACAAATCCTAGTTATATATGTGAGTGCATGAAATCAACCACTTCCATCTCAATAAAATATTTCTTTTTTTTCTTTTCTTTTGTATTGTCCTTTTTATCTGCCTCTTTATGTGAAAGCGGAAAATCCTAAAACAAATTAAATTCCAAAATAATAATAATAAATATTTCAAAACCAAAGTCTCAAAAGTAATTTTTCATATGACATACCAACACATGGTAAAGTTAAAAATTGAATTACTTGAAAAAAAATAAAAATTAAATCACATATCAAAAATCTACAAATTGAAGAAACTTCCCATTAAATTTTATATTATAACTAAACAAATTAAGATAATATTAATGATCTATTATCCCCAAACAAAACAAGTATTCCCATAACTATCATAATTGCATTGCCTCTAAAGAAAGGCCTACCTTGACAAACCAATTCATATATAAAAAGAGAAATAAAATAAATATTTTTATTGACATTTAGAATCAAGTGAAAAAGACATAGATATGGAATTTTTCACCATTACAACTACAAACCCAAGTTGTTATCATCAAACATTTATTGCATATGCAAAATGTTTAGGTAATCACATAAGATTCAATAGGCATGCACCCTATATTGTAATGGCTAACAAACCTAGGTGAGGTGACTGATATGTTCAATCATTACATTTTAAGAGAGGGATGAACTACTCATTAATAAATAGTTAGTAAATTCAAGAAGGAAAAATTGTTGTTCTGTGTAAAATTATACAAAGTCCCTGGTCTCAATACCCATCATTAGGCAAAGATAATAGACCCATCATTATTCTAAGAGTCAAATGATTTTCTAAGTTAGGTCACACCAGTACGATGATTGTGAATCTTCTTAAAAATATATTTTCTTTTCCTCTTGTTTTTGGCCAGAGACTATTATCATTTCTTCTGATGTGTGTGATTTCATTTCATGTATATAACATGATAACTTTTATATAACCAAATCCAATGTAATGGAATAATCAGGTGGGCATGCTATCATTGTAAGGAGTGCCTTTGATGAAGTGCATTATCTTAAATGAAATATATCAATGATCATCTCTTGTTAGGATTTTCTGTAATATTTTAAAAGCTAGCCCTTTAATCAATTTCATCATTTGGCTTGAATGTTGTCCATCTTTTCTCATCCTATTTTGTCATTTGGGTTTTTAGAAGAGTGAGAAAGGTGCAATGGGTAGTTTGAGAAGGGGTGAAGTAGTGGAAGTTTGTAGTGCTGGGGAAGGTTTTAAGGGGGTCTAGTACCCTACAACCCTAATTAGGAGGAGGGATTCAGAATATGTTATTGAGTTTAAAGATTTAGGAAAGAAATCATAACTGAGGGAGAAGGTTGACGTTGATCACATAAGGCCTGTATCCTCTAATTTGATTAGGCAACATTTCGTAGCTCATGAGATAGTTGATGCACATGATAAAGATGGGTGGTGGATAGGAAGCATAGAAAATGTTCTACCCTATAATAACTATGTTGTTCACTTCACTCATTCTGGGGAGAAAGTGGAGTATTTACCATGTATCTCAGCTACCTCTCCATCGGGATTGGATTGATGGCATCTGGATTGTGTCTCCACGGGTAAAACTACACTAACTACAATTAAGTTATGTGTAGGGGACAAAGAATCACAAGTATTTTCCTTTCTGTTCTCTATCTTTATTATTTTTGGATTTGCATCATAGAGGAATAGAATAGTAGTCATTTTTTATGAATAAAAACCAAAAATCTGATTAAATTCATATTCTGTTCTCCAGCCATCCGAGAACATAGTAAGTATTTCCCCAAAACCAGAATGAGAAAATACTAGACCCAATAAATTCAAAAGAGAGGCCAAGTTTTGTGGAGCCTTAGCAGATCATGTATGTGCTACAAAGAGTGAGAGAAAGCTTAGGAAGACAAGCAAAGACAAACTGGATGATGGTTCATCTGGCATAGGGACAATGAATACAGCTGGAAGAGATGTGGAAGGTTTAAAGAGCGTTCCTCCATACAAGGATGGGGAAAAAGGTCATTCCTCTGCTCCACATGCACTTGTTTCTAAAGGAACTGAAGTTCCATTTTTAGAAGCTAAGCTCGAACAAGTTGAGAATATCTTGTATGATGTGGGCGTGACAGGAGAGGTAGAAAGAACTTTGGATGCTTGTGAAATAGGTGCAAATCCAACTATGAACAAGATAGAGCTCCATGCTTTTCATTCAGTACTCTAATTTTACTGAAGCTATTTCAGAAAGGTGCAAGGAATTGACTATATCACTGATTAATGACTAATTTTTTGTTGATAAATATGCAATACCAGCTCTATGCTTATATACTAGAATAGTTTGTGTATGTCTCATTTTCAATGGAGCTCGTTGCTAATTGTCAACATGTAATGGTTTTCTGGCTATAAAACATTACCTTCAAGTGACTATCATTAACTTTATAAACTATTTTATGGCAATATACTATTATACATCTCATAGACCTAATCCTATTGCAATTATATGTGTTTAATTTTGTTCCTTTATCATGACATTTTAGATCCCTAGAATTTTAAATTTATGTATTTTCCATTGGAGTGAATTGCTCACATTTCATCAGCATATAAAGCTTGGCACCTCAATGAATTGTCTTTGCAATTTTATTACTTTATTTATTTCTCTATTACAAATTTATAGGACCCATGCCTTAGTATCATTGTTCAGATGTGTGATATTTAAAGCTTAGCCTTTAGACACTGTTTTCAAAAGAAACAAGGGTTGCAGGGCAGTGAAGTTCCTGCCCAAGACTGCCAAAACAATTTTCATATTGTTTGATTTGTTTACATTAAAGAAAGGCTTGATCTATAAGGTGGACAATTGGAATTGAACATATTGATAAAATTACAACAATACAAATGGCAGACCAACCAAAGGTGTAAGGATATTCTAGGATAGAATCCTTATGGTATGTG
Source organism: Chamaecyparis obtusa (assembly GCA_027943335.1). Taxonomy (NCBI): domain Eukaryota; kingdom Viridiplantae; phylum Streptophyta; class Pinopsida; order Cupressales; family Cupressaceae; genus Chamaecyparis; species Chamaecyparis obtusa. The sequence continues at coordinate 55,751 of BSBK01009180.1, forward strand.
ATTTTCAACATGGCATCAAAGCCAAATTAACTAAACTACCATTTATATCTAAAAGTTAGGATCAGATGATAAGTCCATACTCTAGAATCATCAAACTAGATCAGGTTAGAGTGAAGATATTAGCTATTGTCCTTCCCTAACAGAAGTTGTATGCTTTCTAATTGTGCTCCTTGAATGAAATCTTTGCATATTTGACCAATAGAGCTCAACCGAAGAAAACACGAGGAGAGCCTCTTTGTTGAGCAATCTCTAGCACTTGCATTTGCATATGTTGGTGAAAATCAGGCCTAAATGAATAGAGTTGCATCCATGGCTAACAATTCCTTCCCTTCCCTTTTTTCTGGGCTGCTACAGGTGACAATCGGGCCTGTATGATTAGAGCCCTCCAAATCTAATTCCAGTTAAAAGGAATTCCTAGTGAAGATAATATTTCCCTTAAGGAAAATCTCATTTTTACTTCAATGGGAAAAATATATCATGGACGATTCTGAGTTTGGGTCTGAAGGGTTAAGATTAGTTTTTAAATTTCTCCATATATGTTTTATTCTCAAAGGAATTTATAATTTTAATTGGACGCATATAACATTATTAGATTTGTCCTAGTTGGGAGAGGAAGAAGCATGGATAAGGTTGGATAAAAGACCACAAAATGTTGCATGTCTTTCATGCAGGGTACATATCACATCCACAAACACATGAGATATATGCAAAATTAGAGAAATTGTCTTGGAAAATGAGAGTAGTGGGCCACATTCCTAATACAATAATTGTATTGAATGATATGGAGGTGGAGGATTAGGACTTATAGCTTTGCTAACATCATGAAAGACTGGAAATTGCCATCGGTTTGTTATACACATCCCTTGGAGCCAAATTTATCTCCAAGATTGTTGCAAGAGAAATTTGTGTGAGAGATTCAAACCGATTCCATCATTTCAAAGATGGACTATGTTCTTGTGGAGATTACTAGTGATGCTAAGTGAATCAAACCTCAAAAACTGATCTATTTTTAGTTTTTCAACATTGCTTTTATACATGTTTGGAGAGCTACAACATGTTGTTAGATATATCAAACCATATTATATGGTATGAATTTCTTCCTAGATTTATTGATGGAGTATTTTTCGAAAGCCTTGGTTTATTTTAGCACAAAGTAGTAATGCCACTGAACTATTTTTTGGGAAGCCTATGTAGCTGAAGCGAAATTGACAAGGATGTTGAAGAATGAGAAATTCAAAGGAAAGTGGCCGCTACAAGGCAATGCAAAGCTGTTGAGGCAGCAGGAAACATCAAATATGAGCGAATGGAATTAGGAAAGCTGATTTTTTTAAATGCTAGGCCTAATTTTCATTTGGTAAACTTTAAAACCAGTTATCACTATAGAAGTGGCTAAGAGAGATCATTATATTAACAAAATATGAATTCATTGGGTTTCTCAGATGACCACTGTTCTGAGTGTGTAGGACCTTTTTTAACCTAGTGAAATGAAATGTTGAAATAAAATAAAATAAAGCTAAATACCATTTTAGACTTGACACTAATTGGAAATAAGGCATATTTCGATCGAAAACATAAACATCCATGAAACTAAGAAATGTCCAGTAAGGGATTTCGATTTACCTCTTCTGCACCAACTCAAGGGTTTCGGTTGGCAACTACTTATTCCACTTCGGGTCTAGAAACCTATTTTTTTACCAAAAAAAATACCAAACTTAAGTGCCGATAACAAAAATTTCTACATATCATAGCTATTTATTTCGAAAACCCTGTCTGATTCAAATCTCGAATACATAAGCAAATAAAACACTGCATACCTGAAAACACTGCAAATAAAACACTGCACACTTAAAAACATAGAACACTTGGCAAATAAAACACTGCATACCTGCTATTTAGACACACCGAAAATCTTCTAGATGATCAAGAATAAAACCCCCAAATGTTCAAGGGTTTCGGCTATCAGCGACGTATTCAACTCCAGAAACAAAAACCTATTTATTTACCACAAAAATACCAAATGTAAGCGTCGATAATAAAAATTTCTGCATACCATTGCCGTTTGTTTCGAAAACCTTGTCTAATTCAAATCCCAAAATATAAACAAATAAAATATTGCATAGCTGAAATCACTGCAAATAAAACACTGCACACTTGAAAACACAGAACACTTGGCAAATAAAACGTTGCATACCTGCTATTTAGATGCGTCGAAAATCTTCTAGATTATCAAGAATCAAAACCCCAAATGGGGAAAGTATGTTATTTGGGCCTTGATATATTTACGTGTGCGGACACGTACCTACTTTTCATTTTAGCATAGTCGCGTCCGCGGTGACTTAGTCGACAAAGTTAGTTGATTAATTGCGTCCGCGGTTAGTCGACGTAGTTAGTTGATTAATCGCATCCGCGGTTAGTAGACGCAATTACTGTTAGCGGGTCCAGGTCTGCGGTTACTTGACGCAGTCACGGTTAGCGGGTCTGGCTTGGTTAGTGCTGATAGGCTAATGTTGGCGGCTTACTCCTCGTAGTTGAAAACTTCTGGCATGTTGATATCCCGGCGTGGATGTCCCATCGCCTTCCATCACGGCCCCTGATAGCCCTTCATTTTGTAGCTTTTGTACTGTTTAAACATACACATAGACATGGACAATTTATCAGGAGCTTAGCTTCTCCCGAAAAGATAATGATGGAGGTACTATGCGCATTCAGTTAAAAGAACCGACAATAAACGTCTACGGTTAAAAACGGTGGACGTGACTGGGAAATAGCAGCGTGACAACAATAATCTATATCTAAAGAGCCTTAGTTTGGATGTATGCAATGTGCTGATTATCTCTGGATTAAATCGAAGGAGGAATGTTGGGAACTCAAGACAAAATTTATGGATTAAATTGAAGCAATATTTTTGGAACTCAAGTCAAAACAAAATGATAGAAACTCCAGTCCAAACAAAGGCGGATTCTAATGTGAAGTAGGATGTGAAAAACAAACAATAAGGATAGAAACCGGTATTGGAATTTCAGTCCAAAAAGAGGCGGATTCTACTTTGGACGGCTGGTCAGATTAAAAATGTTAAATATGTTGGATTCTACTTTGTACAGTTGATCCAGCCGTCCAAACAGAGGCAGATTCCACTCTATAAATTGGATTGGATTAGAGTTTAATCTTCGCAAATAGAGTTTTCAAAGAAAAGAAAATGGCAAAGGCAATGAAAATGTTTTGCTTGGTGATAGTAATTGCATTGGTAGTGGGCATGGCAGAGGTAGAAGCCAGAACGATAGATTGCAATGTTGTAATTCAATGCCGACTCGATTATGAGTGTCTCGATGATTTTGGTGTGAAAACATGCTGCGATATCAATTATTGTGGTCCCAGAGTGGGATTTTGCTGTTAATCGCTACAATGGGACAGAGAAATCAGAAACGCACCAACTTTTCTCTAAATAAATAATCTAATCTATTATGCGTGGGACATATGAAAACATTATCATCGTAATTTAATCTATTATGCTTGGGACATATGCAAACATTATTATCATAATTTAATTATGTTTTATATTGTGTGGAAAGAGTTGCGTGTTTTATTTCAATAACGCTATAAGTCTGGTGTAATAGAATGAAGATTTCTGTAGTTATAATATAAGTAGTTTATTTTAGATTAATATAAGTAGTTTATTTTAGATTATCTATTATTATATAAAAAAATTTAGATTAAAAGGAAATCAAATTTTTATATTTATGAATGTATCATATCTTATGTCTGTATTTTTTATTGTTAGTGTGTATGGTTTTTAAATAAACTATAGGCTCTACTAAATTATAGAATTGTAATATTTAGAAGAGAGATGGTAACTTTATTTGCACGAATTATCTTGTTTTCTTAGAATGAGCATAGATGATTATCTTTTATTGTATAATATCTTAATATCTTAATATATAAAAGTGAGATGGTTATCTTTGATTGTGTAATATCATATTTTCACAGAATGAAAATAGATAAAAGGGAGATGTTTATATTTTATTATGTACTATCTTGTTTTCACAAATATATTAAAGGGAGATGGTAATCTTTTATTGTGCAGTATCTTATTTTCTTAGAATTATCACAGATAAAAGGGAGGTGGTTATCATTTATTGTGTATTATCTTGTTTTCATTGAATGATAATATATAGAAGGGAGATGGTCAATTTAAGCTTTGTACAGAGACAAACGAAGTTACTCTAACAAAATTGATGAGACCTTTATCCAAGTTGATGATGAACTTTGGATTCTTGTCAAAGTAAGAGGTGACCATGAGAGGTGAGTTAGAGAAATTAATTGGTGATGAATAAATTAATTATAGTAGTTCTTAATGTAATATGGTCTTGCCATTAATTGGTTTTATGCTAATCTAGAAGTCATTTTTGTGACATGACCCTAACTTAGTATTTATTAACATATGTGCAATGAATCTATGTGTAAGCTTTGCAGGCTTATTAATGCCCCTCTTTGAGGATCATTGTCTTAAAGAACTAGCACATAAATATATATGTGTGTGTGCGTGAAAATTCATGTCGAATTATTCCTATGATGATGGAGGTCACTAGAGATCTATTACAAATGAAAGATAAAATATAAAACTATTTATGTAGATTGTAGTGGAAAATATTCAAACATTAATGTATCTATGATTTGATGAAATAAGTTATTATGTGCTAACCTCCTTTTACGATGCTTGATCTAATAGAGTCATCGCTTTCTTCCACGTTAAAAATTTTCAAATTATGGGAGTGGAATTATGTTTCAATCCGCCTTTTCATTTAATAAGGATGCAAAAAGGGACATGGAGTATGTTTTTCTCTTCATTTGTTTGTTTCTGGACTTAAAACAGAAAGAAGCATGAGGAACCAAAAGACCTATCCAAAAGGAAAGCTAGCAATGTCTGAGAGAGTTTTAGACACGAGGAATAATTATTCACAGGTATGAACAATTTTATAATTTGTCTTTGGTTTTTTTTTTGTGATATGAAATATTTTACAAATTCAAAATTGAAAAATCTTCCATTCTCTTGTAGGGTTTGACAATGGATTGTATACTTGATATGCTTTGATATTTTATATGCATCTTTTCATAGACATGCATCACAAAGATAATGATGAAATATTTGAGGATATTCCTTTTCTTTCTAATGATTATGATTGATAGAAGCATGGGGAACCAAAAATGAACCAAGTTCCTATCCAGAAGGAAAGCTAATAATGTCTAGTAGAATTTTAGTCAGGGTGAATAAATAGTCACGAGGATGAATAATTTCACAATTTGTATTTGGTTATTATTTGGGATATGAAATATTTTACATATTCGATATTAAAAGATCTATCATTCCGTTGTAACATTTTACAAATAGATTGCATACTTGATATACTTTAATATTTTCAATGCATCTTTACATAATATACAAAAAATATGATGGTGAAATCTTTGAGGACATTGCTTTACTTGTCATCTTCATGGATTTCATTTGTTTAGTCATTATCTCAAAACTAGGAATATATAGTGATGAATTTATAGGCACCAGTGGCTACAGTTTTTCCTATCTAGCAAATATTATTATATTTTATTTTTTCTCTTAATTCACTTGTAGTAAGAAATTGTTTTTGGTGTTAAATCCATGCAATGCCTTAAGAAAAACCTCTCATTGTTTCGGTATTCATTATTTCTCATAGGTAGAAAAGTTCATTCTAGTTTCCAAGAGCTATATTGTAATTTATTAAACTATAGTTAATGCTAAAAATCCTATATTAGTCTTTTATTATGGTAAAAACAAGTTTTGATGGGACTTGAAACCCTTAAAAAAGAGACTTAAGAAGATATAATGTTAAGCATTACAATCCATAACCAAAAAGTTTCCCCACAACATAAGCATAGAAGCGAGCAAAAAAAAGACAACAAAAAATATAAAACAACAAAAAAACCTTGGAAAAGGTAGACGAAACTATGCAAGAGTCTTCAGAGTTTTTGTGATCTCTGCCTCAAGGTAATTCATATTAATCACTACTTTCTTCAACTGTTAAATATCTTGAGTGATCTTTTTTGCCTTTCTTTTTAGATTACTAATTATTATCCTATATGTTGATAGTCTGTTATTTACTGAAATTGATAAGAGAATGATTGCGAAACTTAAAAATCAATTATCTGATACTGTTAATATGAAAAATTTAGAAATTAAAAAAAAATATCTTGGATATAGAAATAAACAAGGACCATCTAAGATTATTGCTCTCTATTTATTTGGATGCGTAAAATTATTTGCATATTTTCATTCGAAACTTTAATCCCATTTTCTAATGCAATGGACATTTATACACTATTGCCAAACTCCACTTGGAACGTGCAGTGTGGATGCTAGAAAACGTTGTAGGATTGGATTTAAATATACCACTACATTCTCTAGAAAAGTTTTAAAAACTTACAATAAAAATGCATTTTCTATATAAGAAACAATCATTACTTTTTACGAGGTCGCATATAAACAAGACACTCTCTTGAATAGTTCATATGATCTATCCATGTTTCCACATTTTGTAACTAATTTTCACTCACACGTTTAAGAGATTCTAAAGATTCTTTAATAAATCTATTTTATGGATCTATGCAATCATGGGATACCATGCGACCACAGTTCGTTGAGGAATTTTAAGGAACATTTACTATCAAAAGTTGAGGCACTTAATGGGAGTGCAATATGACTCGAGAAAAGAGGAGAATAAGATCAGAATGGATCTACTAGAGCTCTAAACATTTTTTATTCCCCACATTGAATCATTGTAGAAATAGGTGCAAAAGGCAAAATATCTAGTAAGAACACCGAATGTTAGTGCAGTGGACAACATGGTCAGCTTAACAGCTGATATTAGTGAGCAAATAATAGTGTTGCAGACACTAAAGGAGTCTTGGAAGGCATCACTGAAGGATGCACAAGACAGATAAAAGTATATTTTTTCCAACATCCCTCCACCACACAAACAATAAGTTGTCATTTTGGCATTTTTGTTAAAATATTATCATTATCGTAATTTGATCTATTTTGCTTGGGACATATGAAAACATTATTATCGTAATTTAATCTATTATGCTAGGCACATTATTATCATAATTTAATTATGTTTTATATTGTGGAAATAGTTGCATGTTTTATTTTAATAACGCTATAAGCTTGGTGTAATAGAATGAATATTTCTCTAGTTATCATATAAGTAGTTTATTTTAGATTATCTATTATTGTATGAATTTTTTTACATTAAAAGGAAATTAAATTTTTATATTTATGAATGTATCATATCTTATATTTGTATCTTTTATTGTTAGTGTGTATGGTTTTTAAATAAACTATAGGCTCTACTAAATTAGAGAATTGTAATATTTAGAAGAGAGATGGTAACTTTATTTGCACGTATTATCTTGTTTTCTTAGAATGAGCATAGATGATTATCTTTTATTGTATAGTATCTCATTTTCTTAATATATAAAAGTGAGATGGTTATCTTTGATTGTGTAATATCATATTTTCACAGAATGAACATAGATAAAAGGGAGATGTTTATATTTTATTATGTACTATCTTGTTTTCACAAATATATTAAAGGGAGATGGTAATCTTTTATTGTGTAGTATCTTATTTTCTTAGAATTATCACAGATAAAAGGGAGGTCGTTATCTTTTATTGTGTATTATCTTATTTTCATTGAATGATAATAGATAGAAGGGAGATGGTCAATTTAAGCTTCGTACAAACACAAACGAAGTTACTCTAACAAAATTGATGAGACCTTTATCCAAGTTGATGATGAACTTTGGACTCTTGTCAAAGTAAACAAGTGAACATGAGAGGTGATTTAGAGAAATTATTTGGTGATGAATAAATTAATAGTAGTTCTTAATGTAATATGGTCTTGCCATTAATTGGTTTTATGGTAATCGAGAAGTCATTTTTGTGACATGACCCTAACTTAGTATTTATTAACATATGTGTAATGACTCTATGTGTAAGCTTTGCAGGCTTATTAATGCTCCTCTATGAGGATCATTGTCTTAAAGAACTAGCACATAAATATATATGTGAAAATTCATGTCGAATTATTCCTATGATGATGGAGGTCACTAGAGATTTATTAAAAATGAAGGATACAATATACAATTATTTATGTAGACTCTAGTGGAAAATATTCAAACATTAATGAATCTATGATTTGATGAAATAAGTTATTATGTGCTAACCTCCTTTTACGATGCTTGATCTAGTGGAGTCATCATTTTCTCCCATGTATTATTGGAGTGGAATTATGTTTCAATAACCCTTTTCATTTAATAAGGATGCAACAAGGGACATGTGTTGGAATGGAGAGATAGGGTACTGAGAGGGGACGGGTGAATCAATGCCCACAAATTTTTTTAACTTGAAACTCAATTTGCAAATAGTAGTATACTAGTCTATCCATTCATTCAATTAACTTGTAAATGTAGATTGCATGAAAACAAATAACAATTCAGTCACATAACACAAGTATTTGGTTATGCAGAAACCCTTGTTAGAAGGTAAACACTGCAGTGGAGATGAGTCCCACAAATTATTCACTACTGCAAATAATAAAGTTTTCTTGTTAGGGCTACAAGTTGTGATCACTTCTGGTAATCTTACCATGTTAGGAGTAACAATAAGATCAACTAGATCTACCTAGTTAAAGGATTTTAACAACACTACTTGAGTGTGTACTCGATTAAAAGATTTACAAAAGACTATTAGGTCTACTCTGTTAAGAGATTTTTGCTAACTCTGTTACAATGATTATAGAATAACAGGATGTATCTACAAATGACAACTTAACCTTGTCTAAAATAGATCTATTAAGTATTGGATAGATATCACCTTGATATGTGAAAATCTTATCTCTGAACTACTTAGTAGCCTTGTCTGATTCTGTCTAATCTGAATATCTTTGTATTCTACTCCTTTCTGATATCTTGAAGTTGGCTTCTTGCTTCAAAATCTCCTTCGCTTGTTCATACCATACATATCATCCTTATGTCAAAATGACATAAATTACAATTATATAACATACTACTATTGCCTCTTAACAAAATTAGGTTACAATATCTTAGGAAAAGCCCTAAGATCTATGGTGTAGAAAAATAACCTAGATCTAGAAAATACATAGAGATCATCATCATAATTAATGATTAAATCTACAATAAATGATCCTCAATCTTGGTAAAAAAATTTATAATTCTATTGTAACCGTCTACATAAATAGATGTGTCAAAACTAATTACTATGTCATTTCTTGAATTGCATGGTAAACACTATCAAAACTGCTTGGTAGTTACACTAGTGCTTGGTGTCCAGTCTTCTCGGTGTTTACTGACGCTCGGTATCGGTATACATTGATGCTCAGTAAAACTGCTCTGGTGCTTGGTTAGAACTATTATCTTTTTGTTCTTGGTACTGCCTTGAGATAACTCGGTGTTAAGGCTTATGTAGTTAATCGACTAGGATGTATAGCTTATAGTACTTCCATTTACCGACTAGATAGCATAGGTAACTGACTAATAATATTTGATACTAATGACAACCTTAATACTCAAATAGAGATAACAATCTCCCCCTTTGGCATTAGTATCAAAACCTTGAATGTATATAGACCTGATGTCTCAAAAATTATTCTTACTTCTCCATATATACATAAATACCATAACTTAACAAAATTTAAAAAAACAATTTCTCCCCCTCAATGCATGCTCCTAGTAGTATATAGTACACTTATCATATATTCACATAGTTTGGCATATACATTAGTTTTCCCCCTTTTTGATATTAATTCAAAACTCAAAAGTGTGTACTTACAGTTTATAAAAAATATGCTAGTGGGTTTTCTTCAAAGAGTCCAAGAGGTTTTCCCATTCCTCTTTCAAGTTGGTGAGAGAAATATGCTCAAGACCGACTTGTGCATGCATGTCAAAGATATTTTCCAACACACAAATCTTTGGTGTTGTAACAAGTGTTTTCTCTTTGACAATGTGTTTCTCAAAAAATTTCAAATAAGGAAGCAACTCAGTTTGTAGTTCGGTGACCTGGTCACTTATCCTTTCTTCTTGCTTCCTTAGATCTACTCTTAACCACCTAAGTGCTTGAACCTTCAATATATGCTTAGCAAAAGCATCTGGCTCGGTTAAGGCTTCTTGTGCACTAGCTTGGATTTTGGTATCCAGCTTTTTAATTTTCTCACTGATCTCAGCAGTGAAGGTCTCCATAGTGCAAAGCTTTTAAACAATATCTGACTAATTAACTGAGTAATAGATTGGATGTCAGTTATTACCTCAGATAATTTCACCTTGTTTATTGCCACTTCCTGGCTGATTTTCTCTACAAGTTTGTCTTGAATCTTTGATTCTTCTCATTCTTTAATTCTTTTCTCAGCTTCAATATTAGGGGCATTAATTTCTTCTACAAGGGTACCAAGTTGGTCCATTATAGGTGCATCCTCTGATGGGATTCTAAAAGGCCATCTTTCTTAGTACTTTTTATCCTCTTTTCAGATAGTTAATTGCACATAAACATGAATTTATAATTTTCAGGCATATGAACTTATGGTTTTTATGTATATGTTATATGTGTGTGTGTGTGTGTGTGTGCGTGTGTGTGAAGACATGAAATAGAAATGTGGATAGTTTAAAGACATGATATTTGCTTAAATTCATGGACATGAATGGTATAATGCAGTAGCTATACATGCTAATGAATGTTTCCTGGCCTAAGCTATGTTTTGGGTAGTCTTCCTCCTGTAGCCATAAGACTTGCAAGAGTGTTAATTAGAACTTTATGCCATTTTTCCTAATATTAATGATAGGGATATATATGTATATGAAAGGTTGTGTGCGTATTGATTATTTTGTAGGTGATTACCACAGGCATTCAAGAACCGACATAGTGGCACTGGAATAGTCAAAGCCAATCATGGATTGCAAGATCTTTGTAAGCAAGGCAAATCAATCACTATTTTTTGTTACATGCAATGCGGATTTATTTCCCTCAACATGCTATATTCTTGGGAGATTTATTCATGTTTAATGTTGTTCCTATTCTAAAACTTTATGAGTTTGTAACTGATCCTCATTTATGGAGTGATCTTAGATCTAGGAGGTAGTTGTAGTTTTCCTTCAAATAACAATTGTTGTAGCTCTTTAGGAGTTAGTCGAATGAATTGGTTTTCATAACAGAACTACTATGATATTGTTTTCAATCAAGTGTAATCATTTTCTATGGATGAATAGAATGCTCAGTTTGATTTTATATCTTTTATCTTGATTGTATTTCCTATTCACTCATTCAAGGGGGCCCACTTGATGAGTGAATTGTTCTGTTAGAATAGAATTCATTTTCCTATTCATTTCTAAGTAAGGTAGAACTCTGTTGTTCTTGCAACTACTGATAAAAGAATTGGTACACTGTTCCTACAGTATAGGTGGTTAGAGTAATTCCTACCCTTGATTCCATGCTTTTTTAGAGTAAATTCATTTACTGGTTTTAGCATAGTTTTCCTGAAGCATAAGCATTTGAATTCCGTAGGATAGTCTTAAGATTGAGAGAGTTTGAAGCATATACTTTATGAATGCCATTCCAAGTTTACATCCCTGGTCGATAATTAAATGAGACTGAATAATTCATTTAGAAACTATTTAGGGTGTCCAATCCTGAAATAGGTATTACATTGCTATGGGTTTTTGATACCATTATTTGGCCAAGTATTTTTGGCACCGCTGTCGGGGATGGTGTTAATTCAAACTTATCTTTGTAGTTACATTTTTAGTTCTAATAATCTAGAGCTTAGTCTTAAGTAAGCATTTTATGCATAGAAGGAGAGACCACCTTGGGAGATTTCTTCCTTGTAATAATTAGGAATCCAACCATTTGATATTTTTAACCCTGAACTTGAAGAACCCCAAATTGAGAATGAAGAAGAAGAACCCTTTGAAAATCCATTTGCTGATGCTTAAGAACACATATCCTCTTCATCCTCTAAAGAATCACTACATTTGAATGACCTTTTTGCTGAACCTGAATACCAAGACAACCCACTTGCTCTTATTATCTATCAGCCACCTCCACCAAGTCCTCCTCCAAGAATGGCTCAGCCCACCTTTTCTTTTCATATCCCTACTCAGCAAGGTAATAAAAAATTGAAGAACATAGCTACTGCTACACTTCCCAAATTCTATGACCTTATTACAAAAGACCCTAAGACCTTCCTCTTTGAGTTTGACATCCTTTGTTGGAGTTATGACTACACAACTGATGCCCACAAGATGAATTTGTTTCCATCCACTCTAAAAGAGGCTACCTTAAGATGGTTCATGGGGTTGGGCGCCAATGCTATAGTAGATTAGAATGAAATGAGCAATTCTTTTCTTTCAAAATATAAAGAATATTGTAGGGGTCAAGATTTGAAAGGTGATGAAATTTTCAAAATGTCCCAAAACAAAGATGAAACCTTGGAGGATTATGTCTCAAGGTTCATGTTCAACCTACAATGTAATACGCAGCACCAATTGAATGAGGAATCACAAAAGTATCTTTTTCTGAAAGGTGTACATGATGGAAGCATTGAAGCCTTAGATCTTATGTCTGGTGGTGACATCACCTAGAAAAACTGGGCTAACATAAAGAATACATGCGTCTGAATTATTCAAGGGCTATTGTGAAGAAAGGTAGGGGCCTTAGAGACCTACCACATAAGTCCAATGGTGGTTTGGGGGTGTCTAAGGTGGAGCTATCCAATCTTCTGTCTGAATTTAAGAAATACATCATTAATGATGTCACCACTCAGCAGGATAGTATGCAAGAAAGAAGGAAGAAGGAGGAGGCAGACACCATGCTGGCCAAATTCTGCTCTCATTGCAGAGAAAAGAAGAGAAATTGTAGATGAAAGACAGTTTCATCTGTGGACACTCATTCAATACCCACTGATTTTAAAGCCATAGATGAGGAGAATGGAGAAGTTTTCTATGTTCCTCAAAGGTGTCCATGGGCTCAAAGACAAGGTATGCCTCCAGACCCCTTGAATATTTTGGTTACAATAATAATAGTAGTCAATGGCCAAACCATAACCCTCAAAATTCTGCCCCTCAAGGCCAGAATTGGAATTATAATTAGTCCAACCAACAACCACACTATAACCAAACCTATCAACAAAAACTTCCATTTAACCCATACCAACAACAGTTTAACTCCTATCAATAGCCAAAACAAAGTAACCAACGGCCACCTCATGGTAACTAGCAACAACAATCTCAGTGGGGACCCAACCAGCCTAGTCAGTAGCAAGCTCTCATGCCTCCACCTCAGCAGCAAACTATTATGCCTCCACATCCTGTAGCCAATAATAACCTTCAAAAGCCAATTCAACGTCCCGCACAACCAACTCCAAATCCTAACAACAAGTAGCAAGCTTATTCCTTGCAAGTAAATGATATCCATCTCAGATTAGGAACTACGTTGCCTGCGCCTAAGGAGCCTATAATAACTGAAGCTGTTGATGCTGAGGACATACCTGTTAACCAACCTATTGATGTTCCACCTATTCCTCAATTTGCACCAGCATTCAAAAATCCCCCTTATCTGCAAAGATTGGCTCAGTCCACTCCTCCAAAATAAAATCCTATAGAAACTGATTTAATTGATCAACTCAAGCAAATGATAGTGCAAATTCCCTTGTTGGATGCCCTTAAAGAAGTCTCAATCTATACCAAGGCAATAAAATAATCCTATATTAAGCAGCCTAGAAGAAAGAAAAAAGAACTTGACACTATCCATGTTTTAGGATAGCTCTCTGATCTCATGCTAATAAAAGTCTTAATGCCTAAGTATTCTGATCTAGGGAGTCTAGTGGTCACTATTCCTATTAATGGTATCCAAATTTAGAATGTCTTGATTGACCTAGGAGCATCAATCAATGTCATGACTAGGGAAGTTTTGTTGAGGCTTAGCATCATTGGTTTGTGAGATACACCTACAATACTACAATTAGCTGATAATTCCACTATTAAGCTAGATGGCACGGTTGAAGATATTATTGTCACATTGGATTCATTAGACTACCCTTTAGACTTCATAGTTCTGTCACCCAAAGCCACCATAGGAGGATATCCATTAATCCTAGGACAACCTTGGTTAGCCACAATTGATGCTTGCATTACATGTCACTCAAGGAAAATGACCATATTAGATGGGATAAATACCAAGAAGCTAACTCTATATTCTCTAGCAAAACCCCAAGTAGAACTTGACCAAGTTGTCTAGCTAGATTTAGGTGATGTTGTCCTTGAAGAAAACTCAGCACAAAAACTCATGGTCATTGAAAGAAATCCATTCATGGTGTCACAAGAAGAAGATGATATACTCACAGCAATCCTTACCAACCAATATGGTTATGAGGAATCTTCTTGTGATGTCCCTAATTGTTCCCTTCAAACAATAGTGCCCAAGAAGACCTCACCTTAGTCTCCTGCAACATTTGATTGTCTCCACACCTTTTTGCACCATGAAATAAAGTCTCCATCACTTGCAGAAATCTTGATGCTGGATAAGGTCAAAAGAGTTGAAATTTCCTTAGGGAAAGAGTTGAATGTTAATAAGAATCTCACTGCATCTCAGATGTCCAGTCTTCTCAAGATTTTTCAAGAAATTCACCAAGCCTTTGCATGGGACTATACTGATATGAAAGGGTTAGACCCTAAACTTTGCACCCATATAATCTATATAAGCCTTGAATGCAAACCAGTGAGACAAGCCCAAAGGAGAATTAATCGCGCTTTGAGAGATATAGTGAAGATCGAGTTACAGAAGCTTCTTAGTGTTGGTTTCATTTATCCTATTTCTGACAACCAATGGGTTTCTCCTCTAGTAATTTTTCCAAAGAAGGGAGGAAAGTGGAGAGTTTGTGTGGACTATAGGGAGCTTAACAAAGCCACTAAAAAGGATCACTTTCCACTACCTTTCATTGACCAAGTGCTTGATAATCTTGCTAGTAAAAAGTATTTTTCATTTCTAGATGGCTTTAGTGGATATAAATAGATCCAAATATCACTAGAAGACCAGGATAAGGCAACATTCACATGTCCATGGGGAAAATTTTCTTATTTAGTCTTTCCATTTGGATTATGCAATGCACCTGCTACTTTCCAAAGAGCAGTGCAAGGTATTTTCTCTGACATTGCTACCGACTGTGTTGAAATATACATGGATGACTTCACTACTCATGGAACCACATTTGAGGAGGCACAAGCTAACTTGGAGAAGGTTCTTAAGAGATGCCAGGAATATAACCTCTCCCTTAATAGTGAGAAGTGTTACATGATGATGGAGGAGGGAGTTGTCTTGGGACACTACCTCTCATCTTTTGGAATTCAAATTGACCCCGCAAAAATTGCAATCATCAATAGACTTCCCACACTAGTTAAGCAGAAAGATGTCAGGAGTTTCCTTGGCCATGTTGGTTACTACAGAAGATTCATAAAGGATTTCAGCCAACTTGCAACACCTTTGTACAACTTGCTGAAAAAAGAAGCCAAGTTTGAATGGACAGAAGATTGTGAAGCATCATTTCAGCAACTGAAAGATTTTTTGACAAAAACACCTATTCTTAGAGGACTTGATTGGAAGCTGTCATTTCACATCCACATAGATGCATCTGACTATGCCATTAGAGCTATCCTAGGACAAAAGGAAGGTATTGTTGAACATGTTATTTACTATACTAGTAAAAACTTGCAAGGTGTTGAGTTAAATTATATTGTCACTAAAAAGAGTTGTTAGTAGTTGTATATGCACTAATCAAATTTAGGCACTACATCACAAGTTATGAAGTATTTGTTAACACTGACCATTCAGCCATCAAATACTTGATGAACAAACCTGTCATCAGTGGTAGATTAGCACGCTAGTTATTCCTCATGCAAATTTGATGTGAAGATAATAGACAAACTAGGCAAGGCTAATGTGGTGGCCGATTTCTAGTTATCATGATTGCAAGTACCAGATGATCCTACAGAAATTAACGAAAGCTTCCCTAATGAGTGCCTATTTTCTATTGATTCTTTTAATCCATGGTATGTAGACATATCCAACTACCTTGCTACAAGAAGAACACTACCTCACTTCTCTCCTAAGAAATGCCAACTTTTGATTGAGAAGAGTTTTAGCTTCTCATGGATCTCAGGCTTCATGTTCTCTACAAGCCCAGACTAGGTCACTCAAAGATGTGTTCGTGAGGATGAAACTTATGACATTCTATAGGCATGTCACGATGAGCCATGTGGTGGCCATTTTGCAGCAAAGAGGACAGCCTATAAAATTATGACAACTGGATACTACTAGCCTACTTTGCATAAAGATACAAAAAAGCATACCAGGCACTATGATGGATGTCAATGCATGGGGCATCCAATGAAGTCTGATGAAATGCCCTTGCAGCCTCGGGTAGTGGTCATGCCATTTGACAAGTGGGTATCAACTTTGTTGGACCCATTGAACCCTCTTCTCATGGGAAGTCGTACATCTTAGTATGTACTGACTATGCCACAAAGTGGTTTGAAGCTAAATCCATGAGGCATTCCAGGGATCATAAAGTTGTTGAATTTCTCTATGAATGTATATTCACCAGATTTGCAGTACCAAGGGAGATAGTCACGAATCAGGGAGCATAGTTCACCTCCAATATTATCACAGAGTTGATGTAGGAATACATGGTGTTCCATGGTAAATCTTCACCCTATCACCCCCAGGCCAATGGCCAAGTAGAGATAACCAATTGGGAGATAGAATCCATTTTAACCAAGACAGTTGTTGTTCACAAAAAGGATTGGCTACCCATCTTCCTGAAGCCATTTGGGATTACCACACAATATGGAAAAGCACAAGTTGGTTTACCCCTTTTGAGCTGGTGTATGGAAAGTTAGCATCCATGCCTATTGAGTTTCACCATAAAACACTCAAAATAGCCCTGGACTTGGACATTGATCTCACTAGAGCCCAAGAAGACTGATTATTACAATTGAATGGGTTAGATGAATACATGAAATTTGCACTCCACAATACCAAATTGATCCAGCAACAGAGAAAAAAATGGCATGACAAGTTCATCCGAGAAAAGAAATTTTATGTGGCACATTGGGCACTATTATATGACTCCTGATACTAGCACACACCAGGAAAATTTCAAACTAGGTGGCTCAGACCTTATGAGATCATCTCAGTATTTGATAATGGAGTAGTTTAACTTTCAAACATTGACCTTGTACGGTTCAAGCTACTTGTAAATGGGCATCGACTCAAACTCTACAACAAGCCCATCAGTCGTGAGGACTTCCTATAGTAGTTCCAGAGCAGTGAAGACACACTCGTTCCTACAACCAAAGCATCTCAGTCTCCTACCCAGAGTTCTAGTGCTTCTTGATTCCATTCAAGAAATCCATAATAAACATTTCACATTTTGTGGAATTATTTCTCTATAATAAATTCCACCTCACCTTCTCTCTCCACCACCCATCCATTCCATCCCATCACTCCATCATTGTAGGTGACATTTTTTAGAACACTCTTCCTGCAGCTCTTCCAAGTTTGTGCCACATACCCTCATACATATTTTATTTTATTCATTATTTATTAGGAATGTGTGTCATTTTAATTTTCTACTCTTCCATAACCTGTCCTAGTGGGACCCATGCCATTGCTTAGTTGGGGGGGAAATATTCTATTTTCAAATTTTCAAATTAGCATGTAAACACTGAGTTTCTTGTCTTTATGAGATGACTACTGTCATGTGCTTGTTGATCTATCCTTCTATGATTGCATCATCACATCTGTAATGAAATTAAAGACATTAAAAGATAAAGTTTAACTTCTAATGATATGTTCACGACGTATTCAGAGTGGCAGCCCTTGGAACAAGCAAACTATTATGAGATTTGATGCAAGTGAAAATATCATTAGACTTCATGTAAAACTCTTTAATTTCAGGAAGTAAGTAGCATTTGGTACACTGTCTTTTTTGTCTGTAACGTCCTATGTCATAACACTTTGAATTTTGTGATTTGCCATTGTTGCACTCTGTGAAAATATCAAGTTTCTGCAAAATTTAAATTTTCTGATCATAATAATGGGAGATCTTCAAAGGCATGAGCCAGTGGATCATAAGGTTTTGTTGGGTGACGCACCCAGTTGTGAAATGTTCAGAAGGAAGGGATGGTTGGACTACTGCTTGATTCTTAAGGGGTTCAATGAAGAAGTTTCTTTGTAATTTCTAAGCACTTTGAAGGGTGGATTTGCAGTGGTCAAAGGTTTAAAAATTGAATTTACAGAGGATATTGTGGCTAAAGTGATTGGTTTTCCATAGGAAGGCAAATAGTGGGTGAAGGACCTTGACTTGCGTTCGGTTAGGGCTCAGTTCACTTTGCACACTGACCCCTAGCTAGACGTACATAAGAAGCAAGGAACTTCTAGACTATCCTTACCCTTAGAATTCATGCAGCCAGCTGCATTCATCATCTAGTACTTCACCTATGAAGGGTGTTACAAGTATTTGCATGGCCTACATTTCAAAATTTTGAGTCATCTTCGGCATGACAATAGACCGATAAATCTTCCTAGCTTCTTGTTTAATATTGTGAAAAAGAAAGCTTCCTTAGTTTAGTCAAGAAAAGATTAGTCTATTTCACATCATTGTTC
Source organism: Chamaecyparis obtusa (assembly GCA_027943335.1). NCBI lineage: Eukaryota > Viridiplantae > Streptophyta > Pinopsida > Cupressales > Cupressaceae > Chamaecyparis > Chamaecyparis obtusa. The sequence continues at coordinate 74,508 of BSBK01009180.1, forward strand.
AATAAAGTTAATTGTAGAGAGAGAATTAAATAAACAATTGATTGGGACATGGGAAGAATTTCTACAAATGATTGAGGTAGAACCTAGGGTGGTCGGCCCTAAAGGCCAGGGTGTTGGGCAGAGAGAACAAACATCCACTGGGGTCTGCAAAGTTGTCCAAAGGATAGAAAATGTTCCTGAAGCTTCCCCTTCCATTTCTAGACTATCCAGGAAAAGAACTTGCAATGTTGGTGCCTCCACTTCCAAGAGAAAGAGAAATAAAAACAAAGAAACTTCCAATATCCTTGAAACACCACCGTCTGTAAAGACCAGGTCCACCTCTAGGAGAGACAAGGGTAAAACTAAGGAGACATAAGAGGGAATATCAAAGCAGCAACCTAGTAGTAATAATGATAATGTTGAAGAAACCTTACATTCTCGTGGGGAAGAAACTCTAGAAAATCCTCCTGAAGCAGCTATGGAGGAAATGACCACTAGCAGGAGGAAATGAAAGAGTCCTCCGTGCTCGTCCACACCCCCTAGAAGGAGAAGTGCAAGGCTTTTTGAAAGGGATGTTGAGGCTTCTATTCCTATTGTTAACCTAGAATCCTCTGAATCCATAGAGAGGTCCTCTTTGGAGGAAATGTTTCAACAAAATGTAGCCAGTGACACTGAATTCAAAAACCGGAGTCCACAAACAGAAGTTAACCCTAGTGTTAACTATATACTTATTAACAATGATGATGATTTTGAGGAGGCCGAAGAGTTTGTAAATAACTCTATTAGGAAAGACATTCATACTGATTCTAAGGACTCTCCTTCTGAAGAGTACCCAGAATTTGGAAGAGATATTGTTGAAGAAGTGCCAGAACAACATAATCAGGATGGATTAGAGATGCAGACTAAGGTAGAAGCTGAGTCTAGTGAGGAGAGAAATGTAGTGAAAACTTTTGTTATATGGAAAGGAGAATCTGGCCTCCACACCAAAAAGTACAATAACAACCCCTCACTTGGCATCTGGTTGGGCAGATATTCTCAATCAAGAACCCTTACCACCACCAGATTTGTCTACACCCCTGGTTGCAAGGATAAATTTATATCAACAATTGTTGTGGGAAAGGGCACAATGGAAAATAGAAAAGGAAAAGCTAAAATGTGTCATTGATGAGCAAGGCCATCAGATAGAGCAAAAATTGGATCAAATTGAGGTGTAGAAGAGGTGGATTGATCAAATTATAGGATTGATTCCAGAGCTCATGAAATGCAGATCACCGTCTCCAGTGTATGTATTATTCCTTAAGGAACAACTTGTTAATTTTAAATTGACAAGAATTGTGGAAGGACTCAGTCCCTCTATCCCCATGAATTCTATGATGCATTCCAGTCTGCTCCAATGACTCTAAAAAATTTATTGCGTGAGCTATACCAACATAACTTAGTAGTGCCAGATGATACATAATGGAACTCACTTTGTTTATGTAGGAGACGTTTAATTAAGGGCAGTTATGTCCTGGATGTAGAATGAAATAAGCAGGGAGCACCAAGCTCCACCTTATAGAAATGATGAGATGAAAACTCCCTTGTTTATGAGGCTTGAAGTTCAACATTCTAGGCAGACATTTCTAGATTGGCTTTCTGTTACAGTAAATCCAAGCAGAGCTAACAAGGTGTACCCAGTAAGAGAACAAGCTTTTACAAATTGTGATCAACATTCATCTCATCATATTGCAACAAAAATCAATGCCTCAAGAAAAAGATGCATATAGATTTCACATTATCTAAAGGTAAGGGAACCTCACTCTCCACATAATTTAACCCTTGCCACTAGAAGATTCCCATGGTACATCATGTTGGGAAGGATTCTACGCAATTATTGGTTTCCATTAAGGTTTCAGCCTCCTATACTCCTGGAGCCATTGCTAGCAATGAATGACAGTGTGATAGATCATGATATGTCTACAGAAGTCCAACAATGGGAAAGGCTCAGAGAAAATCATGGGCATTTCGATTATGTTAATGATGATCCTGGGGAAAATACAGCTAGTGACTTGAGACTTCATGCCAAAATCCATAATTTCATGGTTGATGGGAACCAGCAATAGTATAGTTGGGGGGAATGATGGGCTTCTAAAAGGCCATCTTTCTTAGTACTTTTTATCCTCTTTTCAGATAGTTAATTACACACAGACATGAATTTATAGTTTTCAAGCATATGAACTTATGATTTTTATGTATATGTTATATATATATGTGAAGACATGAAATAGAAATGTGGATAGTTTAAAGATATGATATTTTCTTAAATTCATGGATAGGAATGGTATAATGCAGTAGCTATACATGCTAATGAATGTTTCCTTGCCTAAGCTATGTTTTGGGTAGTCTTCCTCCTATAGCCATAGGACTTGCAAGAGTGTTAATTAGAAATTTATGCCATTTTTCCTAATATTAATGATAATGATATATATGTATATGGGAGGTTGTGTGCACATTGATTATTTTTCAAGTGATTACCGCAGATATTCAAGAACCGACATAGTGGCGCTGGAATAGTCAAATCCAACCATGGATTGCAAGATCTTCGCAAGTGGGGAAAATCAATCACTATTTTCTATTGCATGTAGCACGGATTTAGTTCCCTCAACATGCTATATTCTTGGGAGATTTATTCATGTTAAATTTTGTTTCTATTATGAAAATTTATGAGTCTATAACTGATCCTCATTTATGGAGTGATTTTAGATCTAGGAGGTAGTTGTATTTTTCCTTCAAATAACGATTGTTGTAACTCTTTAGGAGTTAGTCAAATGAATTGGTTTTCATAACAGAACTATTGTGATACTATTTTCAATCAAGTGTAATCATTTTCTATGAATGAATAGAATGCTCAGTTTGAGTTTATATCTTTTATCTTGATCGTATTTCCTGTCCACTCATTCAAGGGGGCCCACTTGATGAGTGAATTGTTCTGTTAGAGTAGAATTAATTTTCCTGTTCATTTCTAAGTAAGGTAGAACTCTGATGTTCCTGTAGCTACTAATAACAGAATTAGTAGATTGTTCCCGCAACATAGGTGGTCAGAGTAATTCCTACCCATGATTCCATGCTTTGTTAGAGTAAATTCATTTACTATTTTTAGCATAGTTTTCCTGAAGCATAAGCATTTGAATTCCGTAGGATAGTCTTAAGATTGAGAGAGTTTGAAGCATATACATTGTGAATGCCATTCCAAGTTTACATCCCTAGTCAATAACTAAATGAGTCTAGATAATTCATTTAGAAACCATTTAGGGTGTCCAATCCTGAAATAGGCAGTCCATTTCTATGGGTTTCTAATACCATTATTTGGCCAAGCATCCTCATTAATCTATAGCTCTGGTATGATCTGTTGTAAGATGTATCTTACATTTTCCATATCTCCTTGCTCTTGCATTCCATCCTCAAATTTTCTTGTGCTTCTTTTCTTGTACATAACTCCCCATATTTTCTTAGTTCTTCAGGGCTAAGGGTCCTCGCATCACAATCAGGTATAACTATGATTTCATCTAGTGTGACTGGCTCATTTCCCTATTTCTTCTTCTTCTTCTTCTTCTTCTCTGGCTCTTGAGGTGAGCTTTTCACAAATGGAACCATTTCTATATCCTCACCCTTTTGTGTATCTTGCCTGGTTGACATAGTATCCTCCTTTTTTTTCTCCACGACAACCCATGTGTCGATTGACTGAGACAAAGCCTCTGATGTTGTGTTAGGTGGGGTACCCTTGGTTGCTTTGGGGTCATCTTGGCCCTTTGTATCTACCTCAGTTTTCTCTTTTTCTTCAACCTTATTTGTTTCTGTCTATATTCTAGCTCCTTGTTCCCCTGATGTGTCCACCAATTTCTCAGGGTTTGAGCCTTCGCATTGTTCCTTGGTTACAATATCAACTACTTCCATTAAGATAGGAAGTTCACCTGGTAATGATGTGATTGCAGGCTCGGTAAAATTACCTTCTTCTTGAGTTGTGCCTCTAGCAACGTTCACATCCTCATCATCATCTTGGTCATCAGGATCATGATTTGTGATTTCCTCAATGAGTACATCTAATGCATTGTTATCTATAATTTGGATGTCAACCTGATCTGGTGCATTCTATGAAATATTTAAGTCTTTGGTGCCATCTATGGTATTAGGTACCTCAGTATCTGATATATCTACTTGTGCGTGGTTGAGTGCCAAGTCTGCATCTTCAATGTGAATGCCTTTACCTTTTGATTTTAGTTTCTTTTTAGATAATTTGGAAAATGACATCTTTTCAGCTTGCTCTAGGACTTCAATTATGGAGGTCTAGATGAGTTGACTAGACTCATCTACGTCTGAGAGATTATAATCTAGTATCTGCATTGCCTGACTTTTTACTCTGAATCTCCTAGAGTATGTTGTCATGTATTCTTCAATTTCAAAAGTAGACAAATTTGGAATTGGCAGAACTAGGGATTGTTACCTCATTTTCTTTTTGGTGTCTAAGGCATAGGACCATTTTTTATTTATTCTTTCCTCTAATGCCTTAGGTAATTTCTTACCAAATTTAATGGGAACCTGTTTAAATTTAATTATCATCTGGATGATTGCCTCTTTTATCTTGTTCTGATCCTCGATTGACATGTGCTCAAACTGACTGATTTTAGGATCAGTGAGTTCACCATTCTCAATGATATCCTCAGAAACTTCATCAATTGTTCTATCTTTATTGCTAACCACTTTGAATTGATTATTATCATTTTGTTCATCTTCTAAATCTTCCTTACCTCTTATAAGTTTTCTTCTTTTCCTTGGTTCCTTTGTAGTAGTTTTTGTTCCTCTCTTTGTATATGTTTTTGTAGGTGATGCTGCCTTAGGTTTTGTAAACTTCACAACTCCCTTTTTCAATGGTGGTGAAGCTATAGTTGCTGACCTTGTTCATGCCCTTGATTGCACCTCTAACTACCTCTTCTTTGGAGTTGATGAAGGGGAAACTGGTGTAGATTTTGTCACTTTATCTGACTTGGTTTCTTCACTTTCATGTGGTTTATTAGTTAACATTAACTGACCTTCAGTTGCAACTTCAACTGGTGAACCATCAGATGATCTAGAATCATCTCCAAACTTCTCAACTAAAGTTTCATCAACTTTCTTGATTTCTTAGTTATCTTACCGATAACTAGGCCTATTTTTATCCTTGTCTTGGCCTCCTCAAATGTTCCAAACCTCTCTGCATTTTTATCCTTTGGTATAGCTAGCATCACCTTAATTGATTTCAAAGAAAAATCAATATCCATTTAATAACCCATAGGGGCTAGCCATTTTGTTCTAGGCTCCACATCCTTTATCAGTGTGAAATTGGTGACCACAAGAAAACAAATATCCATCTCATACTCTTCGACCAATTTGCTAGGGATTCTACTTTGAGAATTCATTCTAATCTTAAATTTCTCAAAATAACTATCAAGAACATTGTTCAGATTTTTTCCCATGTCATTAATCATATCTCGTATCTGTACTATGACTATTTTGTTAGTTGACCATTCTACATTACTGAATTAAGGGAAAAATTGTTGTATATAGAAGAATATACAAACTAGAAGCAACCCAAACTTACAAGTATTTGACTTCGGTGACTTGATGGTTTTCATATTTTCTTCAATCTACTTTAGAAGAAGCTCGGCAAGGTCTAACTGGGTATCTTTCTTACTCATTTTGTATGTGATCATTTTGTATGTGATGTCAATGGCTCCACATGGTACACTATTCAGTCTACTCGACTGATAGATCTTATATTCGATGACATGAGCTGCAAACTTAACCTATGGGTGAATAATTTAACCAATCTTTAGTGCTCGGCCATCCCATACTACTCCAGTATTCCTTTCAATATCAACCCTAGAAGCACTGTGAAATGCCTTGGCCTTATCAGTTGTCAAAAACCCGGTGACTATGTGAATCAAATCCTTTGTGACCTTAACCAGTTCATCCAGCCAAAATATTTGATTGTGAAACTGACTCAACACAACCCTTATCCATTTATTTTTAAATTCCTTTAGGAAACTTAGGGTATTTGTCAGACCAATCATTTCAACTTGTTTAAATAAGGATTTCAATTTGTCATCATCACTGCAAAGCTCCTAGAAAGCTGCACACATCTAAAAACCTCCTATTTCTCCTATTTTCCAATGGATGTATGATCTAACATCTTCAACTAACAAAACCTTAGTGGGAATGCTTGAGAAAGCTCTCACTGAATCTATCTTTGCTACAACTTCAGGACAAATTTTATATCGGGGTTCATCACAGCTAGCTGATGTAATTAGGTTCACTTCCTCTTCTACTAGCTTAGATTTGGTTTCCTTGGATGCGGATTCCATTTTACTCAACTTAGGGTTTCGGAAAATATTTTGAATGTGCACAGTAAAAGTTGTACTTACTCAGAAACAATGAAGAACACAGTTGGTTTGATCTCAAATTGACTTGAATGCTCCTAAAAACTCTTATCTTGAATTCTCTTTGTGGAAATTTTTGCTCTTCGAAATCCCTGTGTGAAGAATGAACTAAGTCTTACGTCTATTTATAGCCTTTTTTGAATTATCGCTTAAAATACTTGTCATTAATGCTTGACCTACTTCTAGTATGGTGACAACTGTCAACTTGGTGATTACCACAAAACATCAATAGCTCAGTTAACACAGAACTTTCCACTTGGTTGATACTGATACTCGGTTAACCTTGCATAATAGTCACTGATGGGTAACTCTCTACTCGGTCTTGCATATACCAACTATATGGCTTTGTTATATCAAAACTTATAAACCATAATGCATCTTAATTCATGTATATTTGGTATGTGTACATCAACTATAAGGAACTATATGTAAGATATGATCAATTTGGAATATCAGTTCCATATTTCACCTTAGGTGGAGGTACCGATGTCACCCAATCCAATGGAGGAGGTTTCACAGACTGCATTTCTTGACTCAGCACTTTCATTTGATGCCTTTCTCCACATGGTGTTTCTAATCCTCATGATATTTGCAATAGTGTTTCCACTCTCAAATATATGTCCTTCTTCTAGTGCTCAGTCTCTGCAATCCTTGCTTAGGTGACCGACTTTATGACAATGTAAGCATGTCATTCCAGTTCTTGTCCAGCTTCAAGATTTTCCTACCCATATCTTCCTCATAAAATTAGCTACAATATGTCCATACCTTCCACATATTGTGCAGTTAACCCATGTGTTGTAATCCCAAGTGTAAGCACTATTTTGTCTCTTCGGTTGATAAGGTTTTTTCCTTTGTTTTGGTGTCCAGACTTGCTTCATCTTTTCCTTACACTCTTGTGAAGTGTTTCCATGCTCGTTGCAAGTGTAACATAGTTTCTCCATGGTAGGATTGTTAGGATTCTTATTCATCTTAGCTCTACATTCATATGCTTGATGTCTGAATTTACCACAATAATAATAATAATAACCATTAAAATTAGGAGTGACTTTAGGTTTACCTTGAGCTTTACTCCTAGAAATGTTTGAAGTATGTCCTATTTTGCCATAGTGATAGCATGTTAGCATCTTAGTTCTTTGATCTTGACTGTTGTTCACCTATTCAGCTTGTTGGAATGATTCTCCTTGTCAGGTATAGCCTAATCCAGCTTTTCTTGCAAACCTTCTTTGATTAATCATAAAATCATCAATCCTCTTATACCTTCTTTAGCTTTCTTCATCATTTCATTATGTTGTAGCTACATCTTTATTTCATTCCTCAATTTTTCATTTTCTTCCCTAACTATTCCAATATCTTCAAGTTTCCTTGACAACTCACCATTTACTCGGTTGATCTCCTAGTTTACAATCATCATTTGATTGGATATTTCAAAATGATGCTCGGTAAGTCTTTGTAACTCAATTTCTTTTGCTTGAAGTTGTTCAGTCATCTATTTTTGGTCTTCAATAACTAGATTCATTTCTTGTACAGCTTGTCTAGCATTATTCGTTACATCAATCATTCTCACCATATGTGATTCTTGACCGATCTACAGTGATTTCACTTGTTCAGTCAAGTGAAGATTCTTTTTAGATAAATCAAAGATTGCACTTTCAGAACCATCATAAATAATTCATGAACTAGATCTAATGTTATCAAATAAGTCATCATTCTCTTCTTCATAGTAACTAGTCTCATTTTCCAAAATAGTCAGGTTCTTTCTCTAAACTAGTAATTTCTTCAATGCATCCTTAGCTTGTTTGTATTTCTCAATGAACATCTGCATCTGAATCTTCTGATTCTCTATAGTTTTGTCTAGCTTATATCTCTCCATGATTAGATCTTTACTCTTCAATGGTTAAACCGACCAATAAGAGAACTGAGCTCTGATACCAATTGTTGGAATGGAGAGATAGGGTACTGAGAGGGGATGGGTGAATCAGTGTCCACAAAAACTTTTAACTTGAAACTCAATCTGCAAACAACAATATACTATTCTACCCAACTGAATCCATTCATTCAATTAACTTGTAAATGTAGATTGCATGAAAACAAATAACAATTCAGTCACATAACACAAGTATTTTGGTTATGTAGAAACCTTTGTTAGAAGGTAAAAATTGTGGTGGGGATGACACCCATAAATTATTCACTACTACAGATAATAAAGTCTACCTATTAGGGTTACAAGTTGTGATCACTTCTGGTGATCTTACCCTATTAGGAGTAACAATAAGATCAGCTAGATCTACCTAGTTAAAGAATTTTAACAACACTACTTGAGTGTGTACTTGATTAAGAGATTTACAAAAGACTGTTAGGTCTACTCTGTTAAGAGATTTTTGCTAACTTTTTTACAATGAGTAGAGAATAATAGGATGTATCTGCAAATGACAACTTAACCTTGTCTGAAATAGATATATTAAGTATTGGATAAATATCACCTCGATATGTGAAAATCTTATCACTGAACTGCTCAAGAGCCTTGTCGGATTCTGTCTAATCTGAATGTCTTTGTATTCTACTCCCTTTTGTCTGATAATTGATATCTTGAACTTTGCTTCTTGCTTCAAGATCTCCTTCGCTTGTTCATACCATACATATCATCCTTATGTCAAAATGACATGAATTACAATTATATAGCATACTATTATTGTTGCTTAACAAAATTAGGTTTCAATATCTTAGGAAAATCCTTAAGATCTACATTGTTGAAAAATAACCTAGATCTAGCAACTACATAGAGATCATCATCACAATTAATGATTACATCTATAATAAATGATCCTCAATCTTGGTAAAAAAATTTATGATCCTGTTGTAACCATCTGCATAGATAGATGTGCCAAAACTAATTACTATGTCATTTCCTAAATTTCTCGGTAAACACTATCAACACTACTCAGTAGTCACACTGGTGCTCGATGTCCATTCTTCTCAGTGTTTACTAATTCTTGGTATCGATATATACTAATTCTTAGTAAAATTGCTTTGGTGCTCAGTTAGAACTATTATCTTTTTGTTCTTAGTACTTCCTAGAGATAACTTGGTGTGAAGGCTTATGTAGTTAATCAACGAGCATGTATAGCTTGTAGTACTTCAATTTAGTGACTAGATAGCATAGGTAACTGACTGATAATCTTTGATAATAATGACAACCTTATTGCTCAAATAGAGATAACAATCTCCCCCTTTGGCATTAGTATCAAAACCTTGAATGTATATAGACCTGATGTCTCAAAAATTATTCTTACTTTTCCATATATACATAAATACCATAACTTAACAAAATTTCATTAAAAAAATTATTCCCCTCAGTGCATGCTCCCGGTAGTATGTAGTACACTTTGTTAATATGATTTAGAACAATAGAGAGGTGGGGTGAATTAGTTTTTCTTAGGTCTAGATGTATAAAAACAATCTTTAAACTCTTCAACAAATTAGATCTAATAACCAACACCTACTCGGTCATTACTGATTGCATAATAGAAACATATAATAGTGTAGTCCACTTATCCAATATCATCTAACTTGTAAAGCATAGAAATGTTCAAACTAAAACATTCACACAAGTATCAACACTAGGATTTATAGTGGAAACCCAATTTGGGAAAAACCACTTTGTAACATGTTACTATTATGTTCACTCTTCTAAAGTGAGCTTGGTGAAAAGCCAACCCTGTCAAAGGTTACAAACACACTGTTAGGTGTGACTTGGTCAAAGGATTTAAACCAATTTGTTAAAAGTGTGCCTTGTTATAGGACTTACATACACTCCACTAGAATGCAACCTTGTTCAAAGGATTTATACCTATGACTATTAGGTCAACCTCTGTTAAAAGGATTTTGACTTTTTAATGGTTAGAAAGTAGCAGTAATATTGATCTGAGAAACATACAACTCACTTTGCAAATATCAGATCCAATTTTATACACATATGCTGGCTTACTGACTGTGAACCTTTTCCATCTCCATCACTGATCTTCTTAGAACCCTTCAAGAAATCACAACACTTCTCCTTCAGCCTTTTCTTCTTAGACAGTCAATAACATCAACAATGTTTTCAGCATCCACTTCTTCCTATTCAACCACTCGCTTAGGTTTCCTTAATACTACCTCTATTAGGTCAATACATCTTTTGTCGCTTAATGTCCTTCCTAGATCTTAGGGTTAGGTTAGATTCATTAAATCCATCCTACATTATGTTCTTCGGCTATCCTTTTATAAATATCTCAAATCTTCTTAAAGATTTACAATAAAATTTTTTACAGTACATTAAATGCTTTCAAACAATCAATAAATAAAGTCAACACATTTTACATAATCCAAGAATTCAACGATGTTGGCTAGAAATCTGAATTCTTCATCAAATGCAAAATACTAACGCTCGATCAATACTATGTCCAACTTCTTGGTCTTCTCTGGAAAGCTCAGTCACCACATAAAATGTTTCCTCAGCTAACACTATCTTCCTCGGCAATTAACTGGTGTTCGGTCAACACTGATTTTACTTGGCACTCACTAGCTCAGTCGACACAAACAACACTCGGCTTAAACTAGATTTCTTCAATTTTGCTCAGTTAAGCCTACCAGTTTAGTCTTCATTCTTACTTAGATAAAAAATACATTGTCTTATCATTGTGCCACATAATCAAGTACTCATTGAAGTATCAAGATAACTCAACCTTTTCTTAGGTTTTGTTGTTACCAACCTTGCCTATCCCCTTAGCAACACTCAAATAGATATAGTACTTTCTTAAATAGAAATAGTCTTACCAATTAAGGTTTGACATCAATGACAATACAACAATTGCTTCAATTGCAGTTTCCAACAATCTCCCTCTTTGGCATTGATGGAAACACCATATGAATATCACATGAATTACCAACCAATCCAAAAACTTATCTGTCCATCAGAGAAATTTATAATATCCTTAGCTTCATTCTCATATAGAATCAATTAGCCATGCTTGACCATCCACTAAATTTCTCCCACTGTCTTGATCTTCTCATCTTGTGTATTCATCTGTCATCATCTCCCTCTTTGACAAAAATGCCAAAGCAGCAGCAAAAACATACATCTTGCAAATGTAGATATCATCCTTTTAGTTTAGTAGAATATTTCTCCCTCTATCATCTTGCTTATGACTTATTCTGACTTTGTTGTGTTCTTCATAACTCTAGGCTACTCCTAAAGTGTGACCTTTCTCTGCATCAATTTGTTAGATGTTCTTTGCAACACACTTGATGTAGTGCTCCTAGCTTGACTAGGCAGCCTCAGTTAGGGGAAGGACCCCTAATTGACTTCTCAAGTATTCATGAGCTTCTTTAGGTAAAGCTTTAGTGAATATATCTACTAATTGTTCCTTGGTATTCACATATTCCATGTGGACCTTTTTATCTTGTACCAATTCTCTCAAGTAATGATACTTGATGGCAATGTGTTTGGTCTTTGTGTGCATCACTGGGTTTTTAGAGATGTTGATAGCACTTGTGTTGTCATAGAAGATGACAACTAGTTCAGTGATTTCTTCTTTCATGGCTACCAAAAATTGCTTTATCCATAACAAATTTGAACAATTCATAGCTGCAACCACATACTTAGCTTCAGTAGTAGATTGGGAAATGCAATTTTGTTTCTTTCTTGTCCAAGAAACTAATCTCTGTCCAAGAAAGAAAGCTCCACCACTAGTACTCTTTCTGTCATCTACATTTTCTACCCAATCAGGATCTATATATACTCTCAATTCAAATTTGTCATGCTTCTTGTAGTACAATCTATAGTCACTAGTTCCCTTCAAATATCTCATGATTCTTTTAACTACCATCATGTGAGTTTCCTTAGGATTGGTAGAAAATCTTGCCACAATCCCAACAGCTAGTTCAATATTTGGTCTGCTATGTACACCATATTATAGCTTTCTGATCATAGATCTATACAAAGTCTAGTTAACTTCTACAGCATCATCATTCTTAGACAACTTCTATCCAATAGCCATGGGAGTACTTACTAGCCTTCAATCTTCCATACCAAAGGTTTTCAGTATCTTATGAACATATTTAGACTGGGTGATGAAAATTCCTTTCTCCATCTGATATACTTGCAAACCAAAAAAAAAATTTGATCTCCCCAAACATACTCATTTCAAATTCAGTTTGCATTTCATTTGAGAATTTCTTACACAAGGCATCTCGTCCACCAAAAATAATATCATCTACAAAGATCTTGGCTAACAGGATTCCTTTACCTTCTTCATCTTTCATGTACAAATTGCTTGTGTCATTTTTCCTAGAGAATCTAATCTGTATTAGGTAGTTTTGCAATCTCTCATACCATGCTCTGGGAGCTTGCTTTAGTCCATACAGTGCTTTATTCAGTTTGCAAACCATGTGTCTTCTGTTTGGACCAACAAATCCTTCTAGTTGTTCAATATATACTTCTTCTTCCAATATACCATTTAAAAATGCAGACTTGACATCCATTTGGTATACCTTGAAATCTTTATAGGTAGCATATGCAAGCAGAGTTCGAACTCCTTCCAATCTTGCTATAGGGGCAAATGTTTCCCCATAATCTATTCCTTCTTCTTGTGTTTATCCTTTACATACTAGCCTAGCCTCATTTCTTGTGATTTGACCATGTTCATTTAGCTTATTATGAAATACCCACTTTGTCCCAATGACATTCTTATCTTCTGGTCTCAGCACCAGAGTCCAAGTATCATTCTTCTCTATCTGGTCAATCTCTTCATTCATTGCTTCTATCCATTCTTCATTTTTGAATGCCTCCTTTGTTGTCTTAGGCTCATATTCACATAGTAAACATGTTGGATCTCTTACCTTTCTTCTAGTTTGAATTCTAGTACCTTTATCTCCAATAATCTATTCAAGCTTGTGATGTCTCCTTACATATTGTGCTAGAACAAGTTTTTCTCTTCTTTCATTTGGCTCATCAAGTTCACCAACAAGATTGTCTGATTTAGCTTCTGAATGCTTGGCAACCTCTTCCTAATACTCAGTAGCTTCTTCCTGTCACTCAGCACGTTCTTCTTCTCTCTCAGCATTGTTATCCTGATGCTCGAAATTGCTTACCCAAGACTCAGCATCAGGTGCAAGTCTGTCACTTGCCTCTTCTTCCTCTATATACACAAAAGATCTATAATCTTGTAGTACTCTATTACTGTCAGCTTCATTTTTCTCTGCATACTCATCAACTTTAACATTCACACTTTCCACAATTTTGTTAGTGTTAGAATTTAAACACTTATAAGCTTTACTTTTTGTGGAATAGCCTAGGAATATACCCTCATCGCTTTTAGCATCAAATTTTCCATTCCTACTATCCTTCAATATGTAGCACTTACTTCCAAAAATTCTAAAGTACTTTACATTCGGTGCATACCCATGCCATAATTCATAAGGTGTTAGATTTGTACCTTTTTTGATCTATACTTGGTTAAGAGTATAAACAGTTGTACTTACATCTTCTTTCCAATACTTTTGTACAACATTCTTTTCAATCATTAATGTCTATGCACAGTCCAAGATAGATCTATTTATTCTCTCTGTTATACCATTCTGTGGAGGAGTTCTAGGTGCAGACATCTGTCTTTTGATCCCTCTATCATTACAAAATAGATTAAACTCATTTGATTTAAATTCTCCACCTCAGTCAAATCTCAGACACTTCAAGTTTTTACCTGTCTCTTTTTGAACCTTAGTCTCATACCACTTAAAGAATTGAAAAGCATCAGATTTTTCCTTTAAGAACATTACATGCATCATTCTAGTATAATCATCAAAAAACAAGATAAAATATCTAGCACCACAATAGCTTTGTACACACATTGGTCCACAAAGGTTAGTATGAACCAAATCTAAGATATTCTCAGAAGTAAAGGTTTTTCTCTTGAAACTAGACTTAGTCATCTTACCCAATTGACATTCTTTGCACATTACATTCTAAGGTTTCTTCAATCTAGGTAGACCTCTCACTTTCTTTTTCTTGCTAATTTCTACCTATTATCAAAGTTAACATGACATAGCCACTTATTCCATAACCAACTATCATCAAGTTGTGCAATCATACATGTTTCTTCATATAAGTCTAGATAGAATAAATTACCTCTTGTTTGTTCTCCACTTCCAATCAGTTCACCTGTGGCATCAAATATTTTGGCTTTCCTGTGATGAAATTCCACTTAGTAGCCAGTGCTATTAAGTTGTGCAACACTCAATAGATTATAATTAAGAACCTCAACCCAATAAGCATTTTCACAAGAGATCTTATCAGTTAGCTTAATCAATCCTTTTCCTCTAGTAGGACATGGTGCATCATTTCTAAATTTCACACTCTTACCTTTATAATGGTTTAAGGTATCAAACTTACTCTTATCTCCAGCCATATGATGTGAACAACCACTGTCAATAATCCATTTATCATTTTTGTTCACATAAGATATCAATGCAGTTTTCTCATCCTCATCAGATTCATCTTTCATTGCAACATAGACAACTTTAATTTCAAGATCATCACTATCAGTGTCAGTTTCTTCTTCAGCAATGTAGAAGGATTTCTTACCTTTCCCTTTGTAGTCCTTGTATCTTCGGTAACCTTTATCTTCTCTTTTGTCTTTATGCTTTTTGTCTCTTTCTTCATCCTTATTATCCCTGTTAGGACATCTAGTAGCTATATGACCAACTTTATTACATGAAAAACATATAATAGGGAGTTTACCTTTGTACCTTCCTTTTCCCTTTTTCAGTCTTCTAGCCATAAGAACTTCTAGATCCTCAAATTCTTCATCAGATGTGCCACTATCACTATCACTTTCACTTTCACTTTCATGGATGCATCTTTCTTTTTCCTTCTTTGACATATTCATAACCATTTGTGACTTAAAAGCAGATTCAATACTACCAACAGTGAAGTTATCATAGTTAGAAAGTTCAAAAGCAGTAAGCTTACCAACCAAACTTTCTAAAGTAAGGGCATTAGGAGAGTTACATCTAGATTCCTGGATCGCAGAAATTTTGATTGCATAGATAGGACACAGAGTTCTCAATACTTTTCCTATTACAGTTTCATCCACAATAGTTCCATTTTCTCCTCTAATAGCATTTACAACTTCTTTTATTCTACCATAATATTGTGCAATATTCTCACCTTCTTGCATTCTCATTTCATCAAATTTACCTCCTAGGCTCTCATCTTTTTCTCTCAACACATTCATATCACCACCATAGATGCTTGCAAGGGTGTCCTGCATTTTCTTTGTAGTACTGCAATCTTTGATGTCTTCAAATTTTGGATAACTTAGGGCAGATGCAATCTCCAACATTGCTTGGTTGTGCTCTTGTTTAGCTTTCATTTCCTCGATATTCAGAGGTGCAACAGGTGTGACATAGTCATGCTCAATGTAATACTTAGTAGAATCACCAATACTGGCCAGATGCAGCTTCATCAAGCTTTTCCATGTAGGAAAGTTTTCTTTATTCAACTTTGGTACCTCCTTATACATCTTGATCATTTTCTTCAAGTACCTTCAAACTTGTTCTCTGTAAGCACCAAAAACTCTTATACCAATTGTTAATATGATTTAGAACAATAGAGAGGGGGGGTGAATTAGTTGTTCTTAGGTCTAGATGTATAAAAACAATCTTTAAACTCTTCAACAAATCAGATCTAATAACCAACACCTACTCGGTCATTACTGATTGCATAACATAAACATATAACAGTGTAGTCCACTTATCCAATAGTATCTAACTTGTAAAGCATAGAAATGTTCAAACCAAAACATTCACACAAGTATCAACACTAGGATTTATAGTGGAAACCCAATTCAGGAAAAACCACTTTGTAACATGTTACTATTATGTTCACTCTTCTGAAGTGAGCTCGGTGAAAAGCCAACCTTGTCAAAGGTTACAAACACACTGTTAGGTGTGACCTGGTTAAACGATTTAAACCACTCTGTTAAAAGTGCACCTTGTTATAGGACTTACATACACTCCATTAGAATGCAACCTTGTTCAAAGGATTTATACCTATGACTGTTAGGTCAACCTCTGTTAAAAGGATTTTGACCGTTACAATGGTTAGAAAGTAGCAGTAATATTGATCTAAGAAACATACAACTCACTTTGCAAATATCAGATCCAATTCCATACACATATGTTGGCTTACTGACTGTGAACCTTTTCCATCTCCATCACTGATCTTCTCAGAACCCTTCAAGTGATCACAACACTTCTCCTTTAGCCTTTTCTACTTAGATAGTCAATAACATCAACAATACTTCTAGCATCCACTTCTTCCTATTCAACCTCTCACTTAGGTTTCCTTAATACTACCTCTATTAGGTTAATACATCTTTTGCCGCTTAATCTCCTTCCTAGATCTTAGGGTTAGGTCAAATTCATTGAATCCATCCTATATTATGTTCTTCGGCTATCCTTTTACAAATATCTCAAATCTTCTTAAATATTTACAATAAAACATTTTACAGTGCATTAAATGCTTTCATACAATCAATAAATAAAGTCAACACATTTTACATAATCCAAGAATTCAACGATGTCGGCTGGAAATTTGAATTCTTCATCAAATGCAAAATACTAACACTCGGTCAATACTATGTCCAACTTCTTGATCTTCTCTAGAAAGCTCGGTCACCACATAAACTATTTCCTCAGCTAACACTATCTTCCTCGGCAATTAACTGGTGTTCGTTCAACACTAATTTTACTCAACACTCTACTTAAACTAGATTTCTTCACTTTTTCTCAGTTAAGCCTACCATTTTAGTCTTCATTCTTACTTAGATAAACAATACATTGTCTTATCATTGTGCCACATAATCAAGTACTCATTGAAGTATCAAGATAACTCAACCTTTCCTTAGGTGTTGTTGTTACCAACCTTGTCTATCCCCTTAGCAAGACTCAAATAGATATAGTACTTTCTTAAATAGCAATAGTCTTACCAGTTAAGGTTTGACATCAATGACAATACAATAATTGCTTCAATTGTAGTTTCCTAAAGAAACTAAACCTCCTTAAGGCAATTACATTAGAATATTAATATACACAATTAAGAAACAGATCAAAAAAGGTACAAATCTGACACCTTATGAATTATGGCATGGGTATGCACCGAATGTAAAGTACTTTAGAATTTTTGGAAGTAAGTATCAGAAATAGAACAAACTCAAAATATGGGTATTCACATAGTTTGGCATCTACATTAGTTTTCCCCCTTTTTGATATTAATGCCAAACTCAAAAGTGTGTACTTACAATTTATCAAAAATATGCTGGTGGGTTTTCTTCAAAGAGTCCAAGAGGTTTTCCCATTCCTCTTTCAATTTGGTGATTGAAATCTTCTCAAGACCGACTTGTGCATGCATGTCGAAGATATTTTCCAACACACAAATCTCTGGTGTTGTAATAAGTGTTTGCGCTTTGACAATGTGTTTCTAAAAAAATTTCAAATAAGGAAGCAACTCAATTTTTAGCTTGGTGACCTGGTCACTTATCCTTTCTTCTTGCTTCCTCAAATCTTCTCTTAACCACCTAAGTTCTTGAACCTTCTGTGTACACCAAGATGTGGTACACTTCTATGAATTTTTATATGCAAGGAGACTCAAGAATGAGCCCTCACAAATCGACTCATAGCTCTGTATCCAAGTATGTGCAGGGATTGATTATAAGGCCCTTAGATCGACCTGGTCAACCCATGCAAGTACACCCTAGAATGAGAGATTCAAAGATGAATAGAAAGCATGCTAATATCCATTGAATCTAGTTCATGCATGCAAATAAAATTAAACTATATGATTGCAAGAAGTAAACTATTTTAAACTATATGATTGCAATGCAACAAATGAACTATTTTGCTAATCAATCTATTATGAAAATTAAACTAAAATGCAATATTAAACTAAAATGTAAATGTGCAAGCTAAATGATGATCTCAAAAGCTCTAATGAAAATTGCAGCATAATAATAATATGAAAATTCTAGATCTTTTAATTGAGAAGGAGAGGGCTCCTTATATAAGAAACTGATGAAAAGAATGCATCTCCAAGATCAATGTGGGATTAATGCAAAAGGAGGAAAGAAATCTCATTTTAGAAAGTGTGGAGAGAAAAAGAAATCTCTTTATTTTATTTATTTTTATTTCACTTATTTCCTTTTTTCATCACAAAAGATCTTTTGAGAGGATTTTATTTATTTTAAAAGAATAATTCTCTTTTAATTAAATAAAATAAGGTTATTTTATTAAAAGATGAATATTAATTAAATAAAATAAAATCATTTAATTAAAAAAGGTTTTAATTAAATAAATTTATTTTACTTAAGAGATAGTACTTTCAATTAAATGAAGTTATTTTATTTATTTAAAAGGGATTATTTCTTTTAATTAAATAAAATTATTGATGACATGATTAAATCTTAGGAGATTATTGAAATGATTGAAATAGTTATGATTTGATCAAGGAAATTGATTTGAATATATTGTAAAGCATTGATTCAAAAAATTGATATTTGACAAATTGAATAAATGGGGCCCAAAGTCTAGGCTACCATTTTAGGGTGCATACATTTGCCCCTCTTTGACTAATGTCAGGTCGACTCGGGATCACATGTAGTCAAAGAATGGAATTGAAGTGTGAGATCGATTTGGGATCACAAAACAACCTAGATGTGTGTTCAACGAATGGGAACACATCAGGACATAGATAAACAGACTGAAAAAGACAAGGCCAACACCTGTGAATAGGTAATTGTCAAGTCTCAAATAAGAGATAAGAATCTCAAGCAAGGTTGCCCCAAGAGAAGCAATTGATAAATTTGATAAAGCTGAATCAAGCATTGAAGTTTGGTAGGTACTGCCCCCTCGTGATCAAAATCAAAATGAGATAGAGGAGAAACAGTAAATTGGTAAATTTGATCAAATCGAACTAAATATAAGGTTCTTGATGTAAGATGAAAGATATAAGAATCACAGAACTAAGGTAGCTTACCAAGAAAGAATATGCCCCAAGGTTGAATTAGAGAAAAAGAAGTGGGGTGAAAGGAAATGGGAGATAGAAGTTTGGAAGAGATGGAAAGAAATCGAGAGAAGAAAGAGAATTTTCCTTAAGAAAGAAGATGCCCCAAAATCAATCAACTGTTTAAGATAGGGAATTTCAATTGAGATCACGAAAGAAGGTAAGGAAATGAAGATCAAAACGTGACCACAGTTGACTAAAAGTCCACAAGAAAGATGAAGGAAACCCTCTCAAACTCATAATGTAGCCTAAAAGTGCAAATTTAACATGAAGTATAAATAATGCAAGCTGCATGAAGATGCAAAGGTGTACTTGCAATAGAGCAACTGTAACATAGGATTTTGTGTTCTTCATTCATTAGAGAATGTAAGGAACTTATTTTCGTCATTGGGCCATTATTAACAGACATAAAAAAATCACACAATCATCACTAGTCACAAGTGCAACTATGAAGATATGAATGTGATTTATATCAGATTGGAATGTGGAAAGATTCTAACATGAGCATCAAGGACATAAAGGTCAAGATGACTACAATGTTAGCTTACCCAATTTAATGTAGCAAAACCACACTCGCATCAAGGCATAAATGCCAGGATGACCATAAGAATGGTTGTGCAAAAACTGTCAAGGATGATGCTTTAAATCTCCTAAGTGTGTCAAGGAGACAACAAGAGACACTAAAGAGGTTCAAGATGACACCCACAAGTAGAAAGTAAATAAAAACATGCCCCATGCGCCAAGTCTTCTAGCTATGCATCATGGAGAGACTTATTAGATAAGGACACTCAATGAAAAGCAATAACAATCAGCACACAAAGAAAAAAATCATGACATATCTCAAGCATTAAATGTTGCCTTTAAAAATTTAAGTGTGTAAACTGATACTGAGTTTCAAGGATAAGGACCAAATGCTTGCAAGCAGGTAAGATCACATGCCCAAACTGGATAAGACTAAACTGATAAGTGTTAAAAAACACTCGATGTTAGGAGTTGTGTTGAAAAACACAGTTGGGTTGGTGTTGAAAAACACCATTTGCGAGGTGTCCTAAAGACAAGCATATCCAAGAGACCAAAGCTAACACAGTGATTCCCCCTAGACAAAGACAAAGACCAATTCCAAACCAAGGCAACAAGTACAAGGCATGATGGAGAAAAGCTATGTGTCGAGGATGCATGCTAAGAAATAGGGGTGCAAAGGCCTCAAGTAGCGCCCATTTCTAGGTTTTCACCACTGGAAGAATTTTTTCAAGACTTTTTATAATTTTTTTGTATTTTTTGCTACCAAGGTGCCTGTTTCCAAGTTTTCACCAAGGCACTCTTTCTATTTTTTTTGGATTTTTTAAATTTTTTGATTTTTTTGTATTTTTTCGGCATCATATATGAATTCTTTTGGAATTTTTTCAGGATCAATAAGGTATATACAAAGGATGCCCCCAGATAGAACGGGCATCAAACTCCTAAGAAAGATCACATCGTGTAGTTCCAAAATGTGGCAAGGTGAGGGACAAGATGGATGAGCAAGCTAGTGAATGAGATGGAAGAAAGGAGAATGAAGGCGAACATAGGTAAGAAGTCCTCAAGATCAAACTCCTCAAGAGTACCCAAGCTAGGGAAAAAAATTGTCATGTAAAGCACATTTGGACAAGCAATAAAAGGCTAGCATAGGATAAGTTACCAAAGCATAATCCAAAAGAAGGAAAGGATGCAGTCTAAAGGAGTAGACATGTCAAGAGGCTTCATAGCATCGTGTTTTACTCTTTTTTATTAAATCAAAACCAAAGGGGAAAAGGATAGCGAAAGGCTCAAATGAATGGAGGAAAACAAATATGAAGGCTAAATAGAAAGGGAATGAAAGCAAGATCATTGTAAGATAGCTCACGAGATAGCCAAATGTTCGTTTATAGATCAACATTGTCAAGATCAAAGAGAGAAGATGGAATGGATGAAATATGTAGAAGAACTACGCATGATGCCTGATTGCCAGGTTTTCATCATGGTACTTATCCAAGGTGCCACAGGGGAGTGGTTTTCACTATAGGATGAATTTATTTCTCTTTATTTTTGCTACCAAGGCGCCTGTTTCTAGGTTTTCACCATGGCACATTTTCAATTTCTTTTTCTTTTTTTTTTTTTTAATTTTTTTATTTGAATTTTTTTTCTTTTTTGGAAGAAAGCAAGCTTTTTAGATAATGCTCCTTGAAACAATAAACCATGATATGTCAAGCATTCAAGATGATATGCTCAAAGATGCTGATAGGGAAAGGGAGATGGAAGAGAAAAATTGAAGATAAAGTTTTATGTAAAGTGAGTGAAGTTGGAAGATAGGAGGAATAGGCAAATGAGAAAAAATGATAGAAGGTAGAAGGATAATGAATGGAAGAATTGTGAAAGGGTAGATAGAAAGGAAGGCAAGATCAACATCAACACACACCTTGAAGGGTGGCGAGAGGATGGAGGAAACATGAATGAAGGAATACGTGAAGGAATATGGCGAATGGATAGCAGAGGTTGTGGTTTAGGTGCATGGAATGGAAGAATGTTTTTGGAAGAAGATAAAGTGGAAGTCTTTGGAAGCTTGAATGTCAACTTCACTTTTTTTTCAACACCAGACTCTTTCAAGAGGGACTTTGGAATCCATATAGCCATAGGCTTTTTATCTCTTTTTGATGATCTAGAGAGAATATCTTTAATGATGGATTTTGGAACCCATACTTGTCTTGTAGTTTTTTTCTTAGATATCTTTTTTGACTTTATGCTTCCATGTCGATTAGAGGAGACATGGTGATCTTCTTTTTTTGATGGATTCTTGTATTGCTTATTTTCCTTGTATTAAACATTCAAGTTACTTCCAAAAGACTTGGGACTTGTGGAAGAAGGAGTATATGACTGGTTTAAATGGGTAGGTGGATGAAAAGGATTCAAGGGTATGCATCTATGTTGATCTTGGGGAAAGATGGGAGATGGAGGGATGTAAGGACCCAAGATGGATAGTGAATTAGGAGAGTTAGGAGGGGAAAGTGAAGGGACATAAGGACCCAAGATGGAAGGCAAGCGTGAAGCCCTTAGTTTTGGTAGAGGAGATCCAAGGATGGAAGTGGAAAATGCAAAAGGATAATCAACAAGTTTATCAACATTTATATGACAACCAAGAACATCAGCATCTTTAGAGTGAGCATTAATATTTGCAATAGGAACATTAACATCTTGAATAGGA
Organism: Chamaecyparis obtusa; assembly: GCA_027943335.1. Classification (NCBI taxonomy): domain Eukaryota; kingdom Viridiplantae; phylum Streptophyta; class Pinopsida; order Cupressales; family Cupressaceae; genus Chamaecyparis; species Chamaecyparis obtusa. The sequence continues at coordinate 97,249 of BSBK01009180.1, forward strand.
GAAACTTCTTTGATAGGATTGTTCAGAGCTTGCAAAGACTTAGGAAGAGTAGAAAGTGGAAGTGAACATGGAGTGGTAGAACAAGAAGATGGAAAACTTTGATCTTGACAAGGAGCTTTGGATAGCATAGGCGCATCATTTTTTTCTTGATTTTCAATAGGCTTAACATTGGAAGCAACAACACTATTTTCAATAACCTTAATGGAAGTAAGGTCATCTTTATTTTCAATAAGCTCAATGGTGTAAGTAGTAGCTTGATCTTGCTTAAGAGAAGACTTGAGACATGGTGGAATGGATGTGGAAGGGCTTAAAGGATAAAAAGAACCATGAAGTGGAGGAGAGGCATCATGAAAAGAATTGGATGACATGGAAGGTTCTTGATCTTGATCTTTCTTTATATTTTTTTCTATATCATTTTTAGAGTCCTCTTGACATGGAGCCACTTCTAAGGACAAGGAAACATGTTGGGATTGTATGGAAGACTTTGGAAAAGATGGTGAAGGACTAGTTGAAGTAGGCATTATAGCACATAAAGGCTTAGACTCTTTAGGTTTAGCATTATTGAAAGTATTTGCAGCCAAGTGAAGGTTAGCTTGAGTTTCTTGAAGAGGTAGCCCTTGAGGATAACTATAGGGAACTGCATGAAAAACATTAGGATCTTTGTTGGATGAAGGATTTGTGACAGATTTTAAAGACTCAGAAGCTTTAGGAAATGTATGGGTATTGGAAGAAGTAGAGGATGGAAGGGAACCATCACAAGATAAAGGTCCATCATTAACATGATCTTGCTTGAGAGTATAATCTTTATTTTCAGCATGAGAGTTCTTAGAGGATACATTCTTATATACTATTTACGTTTATAATCAGCGCGCTGAGCTTTCTCTTCCTCAAATGAAGTAGATGTATCATCTAGGTATTGTTCACAGAAATCATCAAAGTCTCTTTCAAAATCAGAGTCATATAGATCACCATCACAATCTATCCAATGTGATGACCCTTTTCTAGTAAGCACGAGCACACGACGAGGAGGACTCTTAGGAATAGGGGTTTCATAGGTATGACTGTATGGTTCATTATCATAGCCATCATAATAGTCATCAAAGATGGGCATGTCACTCTTTGTGGAAGAGGTATCACAAGGGCTATCATATTGCTCATTATGGTATGTCTTGAGACAAGGAGTAAGACTCTTGGGAGAAGTAGAAGAGGAATGAGATTGTGAAGAAGAGGAAAGTGAAGACCTAGTGGAGGAAGAAGACTTGGAAGATGATGAATACGAATAGTTTCTAGAAGAGTCATGGCGAGACTTTGATGATGAGGAAGGAAGAGAAGAATTAGAAGATGAAGAACGTTTGGAAGGAGGAGGTTGTGACATGATCATGAGTATGATTCTAGAAAAGGCCTATAATTTACTCGATTGCTCTTGTATTTTTTTCATAAATTTACCATCCATGAGAGTTTTGGAAGAATGATACTCTTCAAATTGAGCAATGAGTTCAAGATCATCTATTTTCAAGAGAGGTTCCATAACAAGATAGTTGAAATTCATGGTTTTGGAAGAAGAAGAAGAATCAAGCATGAAAGAAATGAATAGAAAAATGTAGACTAGGATTTGTGAGTGCACCTAAACCTGTTTTGAAGGCCAAAGACAAACAAATGTCATAGCATATAATCAAATCAAATTCAAAAGGTAAGCAAACTAAAATCAAAGCCACCTCAGTTTAAGCTTAAAACGGATGCGCCCATGCACCGTTTGATATGCTTAGATATAGAGGGATGTGGGTGTGCAAACTCAAGCACTTGGAGCATGCAAAATAGGATGATTTGAGGATCAAGAAGACCCAAAATGACACAAAATAGGTATGAGGAACCTATTTTGCCTCAAAGGCCTCAAGAACACACAAATATGCAAAGCTAGATGATAGAACTAAGATTAAAACAAGAAATGAATCTATGTTAATCCATTTAAGCTAATTTAGATGTTATTTAAGCTTGAAAATGATCTAAAAAAGATGAACTTATGCTTATGCTAGAATGAAAATGGCATTATAACTTTGCTATTGAATTTGAGAGTTGAGAGATGATTTGCCTTAGGAAGTGAGGGTATTTATAGGATTTCTAAGGCTTGGGGTAGGAGGAATGAATGGCCAGGATTGAAATCCTTAAGAGAGGCCAAGATTCACTCAAAGGGAAGCACATGGATTGTGCTAGTTCTCAGCCAATCAGGAGGTGACACATGTCACAAGGTGAATGGATGAAGGGAAGGGCAAAAAGGAGTCAACAAAGGGGGCTCCAAGCTCATAACTCTCCAAATAAATACTTGTAAGAGCAATGAATGGGCTTTAAGAGGCTTTGAAGACTTTGGGGAAGCAATAAATGCTTTGTGGTTGAGATATTTGGAAGGAAAGACTTTGCCTTGGTTTAGGAAAGTCTTAAGCTTGGTTAGGATTGCACAAAGGTTTAAGGGTAGGATTAGGATGAGATTAGGACAAAGAAAAGGATTAGGATGGGTGAAGAGGGTGGATTTGAGAAGATTCTAGAAGAGTCTAGATTTCTCCTTAGGTTTCATGGAATAAAAGGTTATTTATTCCAAAAGCCTAAGTTTTAGGAATATTTATTAAAATACTTTCAATAAATATGAAAATTAAATATTTAACCTTAATTAAATATTTAACCTTGGGATTAGGGTTAGAAAAGATGGGATTAGCCTTTTAATCAAAATTAAGAAGGGATTAGAAGATTTTGGAAGAGGTTAGTGGTCTAGAGGAAATTGGCCAAGTTTGGGATAAAAAATAAATTAAAAATAAATTAATTTATTTTTGAAGGTTTTTTGGGCAATTTATTAATTAAATAATTAATAAATTAGGGATAATGTCCAAATGACATTTTTAGGCTAGATTCCTTAATTAAAGATTTTTAATTAAGAGAGAGGGATTTAATGCCATAAAAATAAATTAATTAATTAAATAATTAATTAATTAATAAATGATGATGTCATCAAGAATTTTCAAAAAACAAAAATAATTTATTTTCTGAAAGATTTTTCGGTGTCTACATTTTGCCCCTCTTTGATGCGATGCCGCAAGTGGCATGGCGTCAAAGACAAGAAAACAAGATGCCGAGGCTAGAATCAGAAGAAGAGGGTATGACGCCCGGGTGGACTAGAAGAAAGAGGAACATGCCCCGGTGGGACAAACTCACGGAAGATGTGCCCAGTGGGACAAGGAGAAAGAGGGATTACGTCCTGGGACAGAGTGTGCCCGGCGGGACGAGGAAGGAAGGGCCTAGGAAGAAAGGGGAGATAAATAACCTCACTTCTAAGAACAAACATGGATGATATGCAAGATGAGATGGAAATGCAAGATGCAAGATGCAACTATATGCAAAGATTCAAGATTAAGCTATATGATAAATGCAAGGGACCGGATAGCTCCAAGTGCAAACGGGAGTGCACAACCTAGATTTAATATAGCAATGTTAGAGACCTGCCAAGGATACTGGGATCACGAGGCCTTGTCACCAGCGTTGCAGAGGACTGACGAGGACTGACGCTAAACAAACACACAAGGTTGCCCCAACATCACACATGAAGCACAGAGGCGACATGGTGGAACCGATGCTGAAGGAACCACAAACACACAACTGACTCACAGGCAGAAGCGAAAGATTAAAAGACCTTGCCCCAGATTATCCGCACACGCAGCACACCATGATATAATGAATCGTGGTGACCCTGGTGGGATAATGAGAAGCCAAAAAGATTAACAAGACCCAAAGGACAAAAATCCAAGATCCAAATGATAACTCCAAAAAGACATCCTTTGCCAAGGAGAGAGATTAGGTTTGATTGATGGTGGGAAGATTGGTCGGACAGGAGGAACGATATATCCTCAAGGACCAGGATGGAAGATTAGGTCAGACAGGAGGAACGATATATCCTCAAGGACCCATGGGTTGGTGAGAGAATAAGTGTAGTTGTTTGCTGGCAAAAGCTGAAGTTCAAGGAATAATCAGGATGAGCAAGGATAAGTCGACAATTGATGTTGCTGAAGCACAAGGCCCGAGTGGGACTAAAAGTTTTCTGAGGCTGGGGATGGGACAAGATATTTGATCAAATGCTACTGCAGGACGGACAAAGGTTATGTACAACAAGGAGGAACGATATGCACAAGGGATATGTACAGAAGCTCAGGATTGGGGATAGGAAGATCACACTCAGCGGGCCTCTCACTAGGACGGAGACAAGAAGGATATATACAAGGAGGAATGCGCTGTATAGGAAAGGGAAAAGGATATGGTACAAGATATGGTACAAAGCTTTGGAACAAAATATGGATTGCAGATGGGTTGGAGGAAGATGGAAGCTGAATGCTTGGAAGATAGGGGAGATGGAACTGCTGGGAGATCTATTATGGATGGAGGATGAGGACGGTAGCTGAAAGGACAACTGAATAGATAAATAGCTCAGTTTACTATGTTGGCGCCTGTTTACCAGGTTTTCACCAACATACTTGTCCAAGGCGCTTGAATTGCCAAGTTTTCACCGTTGGACGATTATTTTCTCTTTCTCTTTTCTTTTTTGCTTTTTTGCTTTTTTGCTTCTTTTTTTTTTTGCTTTTTTTTGCTTTTTTGCTTTTTTTTGCTTTTTTTTTGCTTTTTTGAATGTTTTTGGATTTTCTGATATATGCAGGATCAGGTTCAGGCATAGAACCTCTTCAGATGGATGATGTTGATAGGATCATTCAAGGGCTCGCCTTCTGGTGTTGATAGCTGATAGGCTCCGGAGCCAAAGGATGCAGTGACAACATAGGGGCCCAACCAAGTAGGCTCAAACTTGCCTTTCTTTTCTCTATTTGCTAGGACCTTCTGATTTTCTTTAAGGACCATGTCACCAACCTGGAATTGTCTAGGATGGACCTTTTTGTTATAACTCCTTTTGAGTCGATTCTGGTATGCAACCAGGTGATCGTAGGCTTGCTGTCTCTTTTCATCTAGCAGATCTAGCTGTGTGAGCCGGGCCACACGATAGTCTTCATCAGTTGTATAGTTCTTCATGGAGACGCGCAAGGATGGGAGCTCAACCTCGATCGGTAGAACAGTTTCAGCACCATATACAAGGGAGTATGGGGTGGTGCCTGTGGGAGTGCGATAAGAAGTGCGGTAGGCCCAAAGGGCAGGATTGATTTGGAGGTGCCAGTCACGACCAGAATCATTGACAACCTTCTTGAGGATTTTCAAGATAGTTTTGTTGGTTGCCTCAGCTTGGCCATTTCCTTGAAGGAAATATGGACTGGAGAAACGGTGATGGATGTGGAGTCTGGCACATAGATCATCCACATGCTGGTTTTCAAAAGGTGTGCCATGGTCTGTGAAAATGGTAGATGGTATGCCGAAGCGGCAAATGATGTGGTAGAGGATGAACTTGGATATTTGGATGCCAGTAGTAAGGGTGAGCGGAATCGCTTCAACCCATTTGGTAAAATACTCTGTGGCTGTTATGATATACTTGTGTCCATCCGAAGAGAGGGGGGTGATCAAGCCAACGAGGTCGAGGCCCCAACATGAAAAAGGCCACGGTGGTGCAATAGGCTGTAGATCCTGTGCTGGTGCATGTATCAAATTGGCATGCTGTTGACACGGGAGACATTTCTTGACAAATTCACACGCATCATGTTCCATTGTTGGCCAATAATATCCAACTCTAAGCAGCTGCTTTGCTAGAACCATGCCACTCGTGTGGGCACCGCAAATTCCAGCGTGAACTTCTTGTAAGGCCAGGATGGCCTCGTTTGAGTCTAAACATCTAGATAGGACATTATGATACCCACGACGATATAGGGTGTTGGCTACGAGAGTGTAGCGGGAAGCTCTGCGAATAAGGTTTTGGCGTTGGTTATTGGTGAGATGGGGAGATATGATACCATTTTTTAGATATGCATGGATTTCGTGGTACCATGGGGATTGAGGACCAACCAAGACACACACCATGTCTGCATCGACGTTCTCATAAGCTGGTGAATGTAGCTGCTCGACTAGAAATTCATACTGTGATGCGTCTCGTGGTATTTCCAATAAGGATCCGATGGTTGCCATTGCATCTGCTGCTTTGTTCTGAAGCCTTGGGATCTGATTGAATTGTAGATGTAGGAAATGCTCTTTCAGTTTATCCACCAGTTGCTTGTAGGGTAGCAATTTGTCATCCTTTGTCTGATATTCATCTAGGACTTGTTTGATAATCAGCTGTGAATCTCCAAAGACTTGTAGTTCTATGATGTTCCATTGGATAGCTATTTTGAGACCTAAGATGAGTGCCTCATATTCTGCAATATTATTGGTACATGGGAATCCCAACTTGAATGATTTTGGAATATAGTCACCTTGAGGTGTGACGAATAGGATTCCTGCCCCAGAGCTATGGGATGTGTTGGAACCATCAAAGTACAGTTTCCACATGGGCTGCTCTTCAATCATGCATAAATGTTCATCGGGGAATTCCATGATTAGTGGATAGGCATCCACCAGTGGTGCTTCTGCTAGTTGATCGGCAATGACTTGCCCTTTGATTGCTTTGCGATCTACATACTGAATGTCAAATTCGCTGAGTAACATGACCCATTTTGCCATGCGGCCTGTGAGGGTTGTCCTTGATAACAGATACTTAAGAGGGTCCACCTTTGATATGAGCTTGATTGTGTGGCTAAGCATGTAATGTCTAAGTTTTTGAGTGGCAAAGACCACTGCTAGGCATGCTTTTTCCATAGGTGAATAATTAAGCTCATATCCGACAAGAGTGCGACTGATGTAATAGATGGCTCTCTCCTTGTTGTCATCATCATGTTGTGCTAGGAGTGCCCCTAGTGCTGTAGCTGTTGTTGAGATGTAAAGGATGAGTGGGCATCCTAAAACTGGTGGTACTAGGATTGGAGCGTTAGCTAGATACTCCTTGAGCTTATCAAAGCTTCTTTGACATATGGGATCCCACTTGAAGTTGGTGTCTTTGCATAAGAGATGTGAGAATGGTTGGCACTTGTCCGCTAGTTGCGAGATGAACCGCCGTACTGATTGAAGCTTGCCCTGTAGGCTTCTGAACTGTTTGAGATTTCTTGGTGGAGGCATCTCCGTTATTGCTTTTACCTTTTTAGGATCGATTTCTATGCCTCGTCTAGAGACGATGAAGCCTAGAAGCTTACCAGATGTAACACCAAAGACACATTTCTTAGGATTTAACTTTAAGCCATAATGATTTAGACGATCAAACACACGTTCTAGGATGTTGAGGTGTTCATCCCTTGTTTTGGATTTTGCAAGGATATCATCCACATAGTCTTCAAGGATCTTGTGGATCATGTCATGGAAGATCGCTGTCATTGCTCGCTGATATGTTGCTCCTGCATTCTTTAGCCCAAATGGCATCATGTTGTAGCAGAAGGTACCCCATGGGGTTGTGAATGCTGTTTTATGTTGATCTGCTTCTGCTATATGAATTTGGTTGTAGCCTGAAAAGCCATCCATTAATGATAACATCTCATGACCCGCTGTGAGGTCTACAAGCATGTCTATGTTTGGCAATGGGAAGTCATCCTTAGGGCATGCCTTGTTCAAGTCCCTGAAATCAGTACAGATTCTGATGTCACCAGAAGGCTTTGTGACTGGCACCATGTTAGAGATCCACTCTGAATAATCTATTGCTCTGATGATCTTAGCTTGGAGGAGCTTCTCAAGCTCTACTTTAACGAGCAATGCTACCTTTGGATGCATTTTTCTTAGCTTCTGCTTCACTGGCTTGACGTTTGGATCTACTGATAGGTGATGAACAACAAGGTTTGGATCAAGCCCAGGCATGTGGGCGTATGACCATGCAAAGTTGATGATGGATTCCTTGAGCAAGGCGCTGAGAGCGATTTCTTCTCCTTCTGTTAGGTTGACTGCAATGTAGGTGATCCTTGGACATTCTTCTGTTCCCAAGTTGATTGGCTTGGTTTCCTCTATGATGATCGGCGACTACTCTGGTCTATAATCTTGGATAGGGGGAAGAGGCAAGGCTTCATCTTCTAGCGCCTGAATTGCCAGGTTTTCACTAGAAGATACGCCCTTTGTTTTTACTATTTTGGAATCAGAATGTGCCCCAAGGGGGTTTTCACATAAAGACTCATGAGGTTCTTTTGCTATTTCATTTTTGCGACTAAAGCTTGCCTCTTCCCCAAAATATCCTTTTGGGTGAAGCTGATAGACAGAGTTTGATGTTGGATCCTGATTGACTGCTGGACCTGATGCCCCTATGAATTCTAGGAGTGCTTGTGCGCTTTGGAACTCATCGATGTGTGCGATGCTTGGTTGGTCCCAATCTATGAGGTCAGGGTTTGTGAGGGGAAGATCTATGAGGTTAATGGAGAGTTGTTGGAGAACAGAAGTCCCCAAGAGGGTGTCGTCGGCAAAGATATCATCGTAGGATCGGATGTCTTTCTCTTCGGGGATGTCTTCGATTTCCACGAGGTCATCCCGGCTATTCGAAAAGTTCATGTTGGTCATGTTAGTGCCCGCAGTTGTGGTATTGGGCTCTTGTTCAAGCAAGCGAGGGGTATTAAAGCCAAGTCCTTGCTGTTCTGGATTCTGGGATGGTATGATAGGAAACAAATTTCCGTCCTCTTGTGGTCCTAGACCACCACCTTGATAATTATAGTGTTCTGTGACATTCTTGTAGGGGATTGGGTATTTCTCTTTGAAGTACTCAAGAAGTTGGGTGTCACGTGATGAGGGATCTTTGTATAACCATTTGTTAATATCTGGATCCATTTCTTTGCTGTTGATGTTGCCATGAGACTCAAAAGTCATGTTTCCGATTTGCTTGAGTTTATAATGTTCCTCAACAGGCTTGTTTTGACAACTTGGGTGCCTTTGAGTATGTGGATCACGTGGAAGAGCCCCTACAGCAAATGCATCACTGAGGCTGTATTCGCCACAACCCTGGTTGTTGATCTTGATGGATGATAAGGTGGAAGAGAGGATGGTCTCTGGATCGCGATGGGATCGGGATGAGCTAGCAATAGAAGTACCAATATCGGTTCCAGGACAATGAGTAGAATGAGGAAAAGATGTTTCCATCGCAAGGCAGTATGCGAAGGGGTTTGGATCAGCGTGGATGGTAACCTCAGTGCCTTGATGTGGAAACTTGATGCACTGATGGTAAGTAGATGGTACGGCCTTAATGGAATGGATCCATGGACGACCGAGGAGGATATTGAATGGTAGGTCAAGATCAACAACGTGGCAGAGAGTATCTTGCGTTGCTGGGCCTAGCTGGATAGGCAAAGTCATAGTACCTTCAGAGGTACGCTCCAAGTTATCATATGCTTTGATAGTAATTTGCTCATGTTGTATGTCGGCCTCCGTGAACCCGATCTTCTTGATGAATTTTAATGTGCACAAGTTGAGGGCTGAGCCATTATCAACTAGAACTCGTTTGATGGCGAAATCTCTGACCATGACAGCAATGCGGAGAGGGAGAGTATGGTCAGGAGCGACATCTGGTATATCAGATTCTTTGAAGGACAAGGCACATGCTACTGATAGGTGTCCCACAAGAGTTTCAAACTGAGTTGTGTTAATGTCTGTGGGGACATGGCCTTCTTTTAGAGCTTTGTCCAGGATCTCCTGATGAATGGGTGATGTGCGGAGCAAATCCAAGATAGATATTTGGGCTGGCATGTTCCCAAGATGCTCTATGATATTGTATTGTGCTCTTGGTGCATTATGTTGTGTTGCGCATGCATTTGATGCTGGCCTGGTGTTAGACTGTGCTGTGGATGCAGTAGATGTTGGCCTTGGAGGAGCAGCTGGTCTCGGAGGAGCACCGGCAACAGTTATCCTACCACTGCGGGTAGTTGCAGCACATTGTCGATCCGGCCCTCTGACGTGGATGGTATTGATGGTGGGCTCATCTTGGATGGGCTCAACTTGAGTTATGCATCCGACATACTTGTCATAGTTGATGTAAGCCGCTGTGTGATCTTCCTTCTTGCCTTTGCCATGATTTTGGGGTTGATTGGCGTTGGCTTGATTCTTCCCGGTATCGTGTTGAGGGAACACATTTTGATATATTTGCAAACCGGCATTGGGTGAAGCGTGAGTTGGTGCATCGACCTGGATTTCCTTGCGATCGATGAGATCCTGGATGTAGTGCTTAAGCCGCATGCACTTCAATGTTGTGTGCCCCTTCACACGATGGTAATCACAGTATTCATGTTCTTTATACCAATCAGACTTTGGTGCGTTGTCATCCTTCTGTGGGATGGGCGGATATGTGATCATATTTGCCTTGGCTAGCCGATAAAAGATCTGATCTAGAGGCTCACCCAAAGGTGTGAAAGTCCTCTTTGGATTGTTCTGATTGTTGGGTTTGTTCTGCCTTGGGGCAACGTTAACTGTGTTAACAGGATTGCCTTGACGTGCTGGCTGTTGCTGTTGGTATTGCTGCTGATACTGTTGGACAGGTGGTTGATGAGCTTGAGGAGGCTGCTGATAAATAGGTGCTTGATATGCGGGAGCTGGTGGTTGCTGATAGATGGGTGCTTGTGGCGGTTGGTATGTTTGAGCTGGTGTAGGGCTAGCCACAATGAATTGTACATTCTTAGTGTCAGTGGCTCCATCTGTAACAACATTCTTGTTACGATTCCAGTAACGAGATTTATCATTGTTAGGTTTGTTCTTGGAATCATCCTTGAAGTGACGAATAGTGCCTTCGTCTAGGAGAGCTTTCTCGATGCCTATGCCTTTGCTCTTGATGTCTTGGTATGTCTGGAGACAATTCATTCGCATGTGATGGGATAGCTTTGGATGCAGGTTATCAATGAAGATCTTTGTTAGATGCTTCTCTGGCGGCTGATATGATAACCTGGTTGTAAGATTCTGCCACCTTTGCAAGTATTCTGCAAGGCTTTCTCCGTCTTTCTGCTTTGAGTTGCATAGGTCTAGCAAGGACAACTCATTCTCCACATTATGGGCATAGTGTGTGATGAACTTCTCAGAGAGTTCAGCAAAGGTGTTTATTGTCCCATGTGGTATTTTGTAAAACCACTCAACAGCAGTTCCTCCCAAGCTCTTGGGAAACAGGCGCAGGAGATAGTTATCACTGTAAGCCACTTCTTGGCACGCCATGTAGAACTCTTTGATATGGTTTACTGGATCTCCTTTCCCCCGATACTTGTCGAACTTGGGCATCTCAAAATGCTTGGGGAAAGGGATAGTTGCTATGGATCGATCGAAGGGATATGAGCACACCTCTTCGAACTTGTATGTTTTATTATCTGTTCCACTTTGTAGCTCTTTTAGAGCATTTTTCATTGCTTCCCACTCAGCATTGAGTGGCGAGGGAACTGGAACTTCTGCTTGTGATGGAAGCTGTGGAACTGGATATGGTGCTTGCTGTGGATAAATGGGTTGGAACTGATTTTGGGGCAATGGTTGCTGGGGATATTGCTGGTGTGGCATAGGGGGATATTGTGGTAAATGATATGGAACCGCTTGATGTTGTTGGGCTGCTTGCTGCTGTTGAACTAGCGGTTGTTGTGGGACTGCTTGCTGATATTGGACATTTGGAACTTGTTGTTGTAACTGATAGGTGGGAACGTGTTGTTGCTGGGGGATGATAGGGACTTGTTGCTGAGGCTGATAGCAAGGGACTTGCTGTTGTTGAGGAATGATGGGTGTTTGCTGAAAGGGGACATGTGGTTGCTGTGGGGGAGGCTGTTGGAATGATGCTGCTTGTGGGTATGATGGTGGTAGTTGCTGAGGTTGGCTTTGGGTTTGGCTGATATAAGCTGGGTGCATGCCTGCATTACTTAGAGGTGGAACAGACGTGGGGAAGCTAGAAGCAAAGGGTGATGGGGTAAGATAGTTGGGGAAAGTTGGCTGTTGAGGTGGTGGAACTTGCTGGAAGGTATTTGGGATTTGGAATGAATAGCTTGAAGCCGGCGGTGTTTGGGGTAGTTGTTGCTGTGCTACTTGGGTGAAGGCGGTTTGTTGACTTGCAACCATAGATGTAGGGGATTGAGATGGGATCCCCCATGCCTTCATTTCTTCTTGCGTAAGGCCCCATTGAGAGCTTGTGTTAGGGTGCACTGCAGTGGATGATGGAATGGTAGGAGCAACGGGAGCTTGGGACACGAATGATGGTTGAGACAAAGGAGCTTGTTGAGGTTGTGGTTGAATGGATGCTTGTGAGGAGGAAAAAGAAGGAAACACCCAAGAGAAAGATGAGGTTGGAATGGGGAGCGATTGCGCTAACCCCAAAGAAGAAGGTACGGGTGCTTGGGGGGTGAAGGGTGACGGTGCTCCTTTGATGGTGAAAGGCGTTGCTTGATTTGTGGATGTTGGCGGTGTAAAAGCTTGTGTGAGAGGTGGAAGCTGACTTTGGGTTAAGTGTTGGATTTGGGCTTGGGCAGCCATAGCAGATGATGAAGCAAAAGGGGTATGAGATGGAGCGGATGGTGCTGCAGCTTGTGTTACAAGACTGGTGAGGCTTCCTTGCAAGAAAAGGGGAATGGTGGAAAGCTCTTGGGATGTTTGCATGATAGGATTGGGGAACGGAGAATATGCTTGTGCTGGAACTTGGATTGTTTTGATGGGGATGCGTGGATAAAGAGATGGTGGGATGGAGGTACTTTCTGGTAGGTAGTGAACAAACGTGCTTTGTTGATGTTGCGGTACAAGGGCATTGGTCGCTGGTGGGCTTTCTGGAGGATTTTCAAATGCTTGGATTGCCAACGGGGATGAAGGGATATTTGGATCTTCACATGGGTTACTGGCTCGGATTTGGGGATTGTAGGTCATCATGGCGTTGGTGAAAAGGTTGGGATCAGATGAGGTTGTTGGTGGATAAGGATTCATGCTTCTTCTTTTCCGAGATCTGGTCTCAATAGGCATGGAGATGCAAGTGCTAAATGGATGCAAGATGTTTGGTTAAAAGATGTTGATGGATGCAAAGCTGATGAACTTCTAAAGATGATGACTTTCTAGGATGCAATGCAAGGATGGATCAAGATAGCGATGATGGAAGCTGGATGGAACTGATATGGATCAAGATGGTGGAGGAAAGATAGGTTGCTGGTGGAAAGCTGGTGAAAGATTACTGAGTGGTCAACAAATGAGCTGCTATTTTTCCCAAATGGAGGATCAGAGATATGATAGGGTCAACCTAAGATAGACTGATGATCTTCGGTCAACAAGTTTCTTATCAATACACTCCAATCTCTTGCTCGAGATGATGGCTATGCAAGGACAAGGTTTGATTTCTTTATGACAACACGTTGTGCCAAAAAAGAGGATGATGGTATCTGATCTTGGATATAGGATAGGAACAACTCAAAAGGTAGAACACTAAGCGTTGGTGGAACTCTGGATTTTGGAACAAGGATGATGGATCTGCTGGAAAGATATGGAAAGCTGATGGGGGGATGCTGGTGGAAAAGGTATGGAAGGGTGAAGGGACAATGCTCTAGAAGGATGATGCAAGTGCAAATGACAAGGACTGTTTCTAAAATGCTGGTAGGAAGATGAATGCAAATGCAACTTTATGATGTTTTTGAAATGCAACTAAGGTTTTGATGCTGATGCAAAGGGTGAAACTAGGATGAAACTAAGATGCAAGGCTATTTGAGACAAGATTTCAAGATCTGAAGATGGAACAAGACATGAACAAGGATTGGCTAATCTTCTGGCTCAAGGTTGACAAAGTGATGGTTAACTTGGAAACGGAAGGCAAACTGTTTGATGCGTGCGTTATGGGAAATGTTCTCAAGTCTGGTTTGGGACTTCTCTTCTGCTTGGGTTGCTTGGATAATGGCTTGATAGGTCTTGGTGTTCTTCTTGATAACTTTTCGCTCTTGATAGGCTTGGGATTTGGGCAACTTTGCTTTAGGATGTTTGTTCTTGCTGGGCATCACTTGAAAAGAGGTTTCTGATTTTGAGGCAAAGGTTTCCAATGGCAAAGGTTAAAGTCAAAGCAATCTCTGCAAGGGACAAAGCAACCCTGCAGGATACAAACAAAGGCAACTGACTCTGACAAAGCTTTGAAAGTGTATGTTTCAACAAGTGTTTTCACGGAGTCTTTGACTGTCAAGCACTTCAAACAGATCTACCTAAGGAAGGTGAGTATCAAAATCGCTTACCCACAGCTTGGTATCCCTCAGAAGGGAATACAAATGGTGAGTAATCTTGAGGCGACCCGGTAAACCCCTTGGAATCGGTCCTTGCACAAGGATTTTGATACTTTCGGATGTAGATAGGGTAGCCTCTATTTTATCAGGTTGCTAATGATTCCGTGGTGTCTCCATACCCGGTTATGCTGATCATCCGTGACTCACTTAAGAGCCTTGCCAATTATGCTGGGGGAGAGGAATGTTTACCATCCCCAGTCACGTGTTTGGCACGAACGCCCGGCGATTAGGAGATGTAAGTGATTCTTTTGGTATTCACTTATTTGTATACCGGCCGGGGGGATACCGGTTTGAGGTCGTTCTCCGAGGAGGAAGCGCTTCTCCTTGGACAGGCCTCGCTAAAAGTAGAACAAGTGAACTTGTCCAAGTTCAAATGTTCCACGTTGCTTACTCTAACAAGGATTATGCAAGAATTGAAAAACTCCTACATGCACATCAAGCAGATTTTGTTCATTTTCCCAATTTTGATTAAGTGATGTTTGAACTTTGAAAATGAAGACACTCGTGATTAGATTTTGATTTGTTCTTTTCCCCAAAAAGTAAATCGAGCGTTTGCAAGTTTTTTGACTTGGGCATTCAAGATTTGATTAGCGAGTTGTCTTAAGAACTTTGAAAAAGCTTTGTTTTGTCCCTTAGATCACTCAAGATTGAATTTGTTTGCTTGCTTTGGAAACTGAAACAGATTGAGGGAATAGAGTTGTTTGTTCCTTTAGTGCATTCAAGATTTGGTTTGATTTTCAAATTGACAATGACACTTAGGACCTAAGTTCATTTCCTTAATGTCATTCAAGATTTTGTTTTGACCTTTGCTGTAAAAGAAAAGAAAAAACCAGTTCCAAGCAAAAAACAGAAAGCGACACTGTCCAGCTTATAGGCGACGCTGGAAAGTGCAGAGGCGACATTTAATTCCTACAGGCGACATTCTGTACCTCAAAAGGCGACAGATAAAAAACCAGAGGCGTGATTTCTTTTGTTACAGGCGTGATTTCTTTTGTTACAGGCGACAGAAAAAGAATGCTAAGACGGAACAGAAATTGCCGACAACAGGAAATTCTCAGTTATGCAGGCGTGAAAACAGAGTTCACAGGCGTCATTTCTTTCCTCAAAGGCATGATTTCTTTTCATGAAGGCGTGACTGGATTGTTTGTAGGCGACATTTCTTTTGTTGAAGGCGACATTTCTTTTCTTGAAGGCGACATTTAATTGCTGTAGGCATCATTTCTTTTCATGAAGGCGACATTTCTTTATTTCCTGCAAAAAAACAAGCATATAAAGCATAATTTCATCAAAATGATTGTGGTTTGAGTCCCACCGGGCATGCCAGAATGTAGACTAGGATTTGTGAGTGCACCTAAACCTGTTTTGAAGGCCAAAGACAAACAAATGTCATAGCATATAATCAAATCAAATTCAAAAGGTAAGCAAACTAAAATCAAAGCCACCTCAGTTTAAGCTTAAAACGGATGCGCCCATGCACCGTTTGATATGCTTAGATATAGAGGGATGTGGGTGTGCAAACTCAAGCACTTGGAGCATGCAAAATAGGATGATTTGAGGATCAAGAAGACCCAAAATGACACAAAATAGGTATGAGGAACCTATTTTGCCTCAAAGGCCTCAAGAACACACAAATATGCAAAGCTAGATGATAGAACTAAGATTAAAACAAGAAATGAATCTATGTTAATCCATTTAAGCTAATTTAGATGTTATTTAAGCTTGAAAATGATCTAAAAAAGATGAACTTATGCTTATGCTAGAATGAAAATGGCATTATAACTTTGCTATTGAATTTGAGAGTTGAGAGATGATTTGCCTTAGGAAGTGAGGGTATTTATAGGATTTCTAAGGCTTGGGGTAGGAGGAATGAATGGCCAGGATTGAAATCCTTAAGAGAGGCCAAGATTCACTCAAAGGGAAGCACATGGATTGTGCTAGTTCTCAGCCAATCAGGAGGTGACACATGTCACAAGGTGAATGGATGAAGGGAAGGGCAAAAAGGAGTCAACAAAGGGGGCTCCAAGCTCATAACTCTCCAAATAAATACTTGTAAGAGCAATGAATGGGCTTTAAAAGGCTTTGAAGACTTTGGGGAAGCAATAAATGCTTTGTGGTTGAGATATTTGGAAGGAAAGACTTTGCCTTGGTTTAGGAAAGTTTTAAACTTGGTTAGGATTGCACAAAGGTTTAAGGGTAGGATTAGGATGAGATTAGGACAAAGAAAAGGATTAGGATGGGTGAAGAGGGTGGATTTGAGAAGATTCTAGAAGAGTCTAGATTTCTCCTTAGGTTTCATGGAATAAAAGGTTATTTATTCCAAAAGCCTAAGTTTTAGGAATATTTATTAAAATACTTTCAATAAATATGAAAATTAAATATTTAACCTTAATTAAATATTTAACCTTGGGATTAGGGTTAGAAAAGATGGGATTAGCCTTTTAATCAAAATTAAGAAGGGATTAGAAGATTTTGGAAGAGGTTAGTGGTCTAGAGGAAATTGGCCAAGTTTGGGATAAAAAATAAATTAAAAATAAATTAATTTATTTTTGAAGGTTTTTTGGGCAATTTATTAATTAAATAATTAATAAATTAGGGATAATGTCCAAATGACATTTTTAGGCTAGATTCCTTAATTAAAGATTTTTAATTAAGAGAGAGGGATTTAATGCCATAAAAATAAATTAATTAATTAAATAATTAATTAATTAATAAATGATGATGTCATCAAGGATTTTCAAAAAACAAAAATAATTTATTTTCTGAAGGATTTTTCGGTGTCTACAAAAAGATGAAATAGAAGAAGGTAAGACTATATAATAAGAGGAAAAGAATCAAGAAGACATGGAGAATTTAGGAAGAAGAGAAAGGAGCATGAAGGAAGAAGAGAAAGGATGGAAATGGGAGACTAGGAAGACATGGGAGATGTGGAAGAAAGAAGACCAAGAGTCATTTTGTGCAAATTGATACTATTGAAGTTCATTTGGATGTTGAGAAACATGTCATAACACCTAAGATCTGGCCTAGACTGACCAAGGAAGACCAAGCTTCTAAGGGAACTCACTATAGCAGGATGGAACTCAATTTCAGTAATCCAATTAGATTTTTCAAAAGATTTCACAATGATGATCAAGCACATAGAACAACAATTAAGGAGTTCAAGCAAGCAATTGTCTTCAAACAATGAGCAAGGGGCAAAGCAACCTTGCACATGAACAAGAATAGTGACTTAGTATGCTACTCCTTAAAGATTCTACTTGTGTATGTTCTTGAAAATGTTTTAGCAGGAACTTAGAACACAACAACATCCTGTCAAGCTATCTACAGGGATATACATGACTTTTCTAAAAGGAGTCCTCAATATACACAAGGTACGTGAGGCACAAATTTGTAAATGAGAAGAATCTGAAATCACACAGCTAGGGGGAGACGGTAACCCAAATCTCCTCCTTCACTTCTCAAAGGTATAAAGTTCTTTGAGGCTTAGCCAAGAGTGAATTCTAACTCATTCCCAAGAGAGGTGTCTTTGGATTCACCTCTCGATATTTATACTCTACCAGAACATGGGAGTTAAGGTTGTCCCTTGAGGTGATGAAATCCCCAAGTAGGCCTTCTAGAAATAAAAAAGTAATTCACTATCAAAAGTATTGGAAATCACTAAAGGTGGTACATTTAACCCTTCAAGTAAATGTGAGGTGAGTCCATAAAGTGGTGCATTTAACTCCTCATACAAACTCAAAGTGAGTCCACACCTTAGAACACTAATGAGATCAAGAAAGCATAAAAGGGAGAACTTTGTGGAACACTTAATGCTCTTTTCAAGTAGACCCCTTCCCTATGTATGAATGTTGACCTTGCATCCAAAGGGCAAAAATGAGGGGTGATTAGAAATAAGTGAGTCCAACACCCTATTTAGCTAACAAGATCAATCAAAAGTACTCTAAGATTGCTTATCAATACTATACATAAGTGCAAGAGGGTTTGAATCATGGAGTATTTAACTTTCCAAGTAAACATGAAGCGAGTCCACAAAGTGGTGCATTTAACTTTTCATGTAAACCAGGAATGAATCCATGCCCTAGATTACTCAATGAGATTTTTTTGATATTAGAACCAAGAATTACTTAATGTTTAAACACAAGCATTCACTTAAACACAAACTTGTATGAAAGCAAATCTATGTTCATTCATTTCCCATTAAGAACATTAATTGAAATATGTTCTATGAAAGCATGTAACACTCAAGCCAAACACATGAGAGGTTCATTTTTAATCCCAAAGTTCAAATGTTGTAGAGATGTAACAAAATACCTCAAGTCCAATGCAACGCGCTTAGTAGATTTTACCTTTTTTTTAATTTGTTTTAACCATTTTCCATGAAAGAAAACCATGAACCTTCAAATAAACAAGACAAGAAAACAAGCAAACAAGATATGCAATGTATATCCAACTGTGGACAAAGCTTTTGAGGATACCTGTTTTGAAAGAATCAGACCAAACAAAGATTAGATTTTAGTCTAAGCATGAAATCAATTCAAAACAAATAAAACTCTAAACTAAGCCACCTCAGATTGAGCTAAAACAGGTGCACCCAAGCACTGTTTGATTTGCTCTTGCTTAGGGGATGTGGGTGTGCTCTCTAAGCACTTGGAGCATATTCCTTATGCATTTTAAGATGGATTGAGATTCACGAAAACTCTAAAAAATGGCACAATATTGGGTAGAACACCCAAAATTGCCCCTAAGGCCTCAAGAATGCTTTAAATGGAGATTTGAGCTATAATAATGCTTATGCTAAGATTGATTTTAACCAAATAGAGATGTGATGATGATGATATGCTATGTAAAATGAGGAAATAAACTATGTTAATCCATTATTACTAAATTAGGATGAGCTAAAATGCTTGAAAGTAAGCTAGATTAAGATGATTATGCTAAGTCTAGAGCTAAATGGGTATGATAACAATGCTTGAAATGAAAGGTGAATGGGTATTTTGCTCTTGGAAATGAGGAGCATTTATAGGATTTGGGAAGGAGGAATGAGTGGCCAGGATCAAAATCCTTAAGAGAGACCAAGATTCATTCAAAGGGGAGCACATGGATTGTGCTAGTTTGGGCCACCTCCTTGTGACAAGTGTCATAAGGGCATTGGGTTGAAAGATGGGAGGAATGTGCATAATTTGAGAAATGTGCCTAAGGTCAAAGGCTGTAAGAAAGGGGTGAGGGGCTTCTTAAATGCATGATAAATGCATGTAAGAGGGATAAGGAGGCCTTAAATGCACTTAATGCATGTAAGAGAAGTTTCTAGAAGTTTGTTGACTTTGGGTTAAGCTTAGGAGTTGGTTAACCTTGGTTAGGGAATGTGACAGGATTAAGGGGGGGGATTAGGATTAGGATTAGGATTAGGACTTTCTAGAAGAGTCTAGAATTTCCTTAGGATAAATATGGATTTTAGGAAATAGATAAAGATTTATTTATTTTCATGGTTTAGGTTTGAGAATATTTATTAAAAATGAATTTAATAAATATGAGGAATAAATATTTAATCTTAATTAAATATTTTGAGTTGGGATTAGGGTTAGGAAATGAAGGGATTAGCCTTTAATCGAAATTAAAGAAGGATTAGAAGATTCTGGAAGAGGTTAGTGGTCTTAAGGAAATTGGCCAAGTTTTGGGCAAAAAATAAATAAATTATTTATTTTGGGATTTTTGGTCAATTTATTAATTAAATAATTAATAAATAAGGAGATAATGTTTAAATAAGATTTAAACATTTTTGGGAGGGATTTCTTAATTAAATATTTTTAATTAAGATAAAAGGATTTAATGACATAAAAATAAATAAATTAATTAATTAATTAATTAATTAATAAATGATGATGTCATCAGGGATTTAAAAATAAATAAAAATACTTTATTTTCTAAAGAATTTTTAGGTGTCTACATTTTGCCCCTCTTTGATGCGATGCTGCAAGTGGCATGGCGTCACAGACAAGAAAATAAGATGCCCAAGGCTAGAATTTAGAGGAATGAGGAATTGTGCCCCCTTGAGAAAATAATGCAAGGAGTAAACTTTGTGAAATTTTCTCGAAAGAAAATAGAGAAAGAAGGACCTAGGAAGAAGGGGAGATAAATAACCAAACTCCCAAGAGCAAAGATGGGTGAATGCAAGATGAGATGGAATGCAAAATGTAGGATGTAGCTATATGAGAGATGCAAGATGCAAGATTAATCTATATGATGCAAGATGCAGGGGATTGGGGGAAGCGCCAAGTGCAAATGTGGAGAGCACAACCTAGTTTAATATAGCAATGCTAGAGACCTGCCAAGGATACTGGGATCACAAGGCCTTGTCACTAGTGTTGCATAGGACTGACGCTAAAAAGACATGCAGGGTTGCCCCAGCATCACGCATGAACCCAAGAGGAAGCATGGTGGAAACGATGCTAAAGAAACCACAAACACATGACTGACTCACAGGAAGAAGCAAAAGATCAAAAGACCTTGCCCCAAATTATCCTCATTCGCAGCGCACCATGATATAAAGGATCATGGTGACCTTGAGTAGAGAACAATGAGAAGCCATAAAAGATTAACAAGATCCAAAGGACAGAATCCAAGACCAAAATGAGAACTCCTAAAGGACATCATTTTCCAAGGAGAGAGAGATTTGATGTGACGGATGGGATTGATGGTGGGAAGATTGGTCTAAACGTGTGGAAGGATGCATCGACATAGACCTAGTGTGATGGGTGGAAGATTGGATCAGACAGGAGGAAGGATACATCCTCAAGGACCTGTTGATTGATGGGAGAATGAGTGTTGTTGGTCTCTGGCAAATGATGGAGTCAAAGGATAAGCATAGTGAGCAAGAATAGTCGACAAGTGATGTTGTTGAAGTACAAGGCTGGGTAGGACAAAGTGTGATGATCAAATGTTGTTGTAGGACTGACAAGGACTATGTACAACAAGACACGAGGATATGTACAATGGATGGGAAAAGAGATACAACAGATATGTACAGAAGCTCAGGATTGGGGATAGGAAGATCTCACTATACAGGATATACAGGATATGATACAAGATATGTGCAAGTAGGATTGCAGATTTGCTAGAGGATTATGAAAAATAGGAATGCTCGGGGATGGTGGATGGGGATGGGGATGGTAGAAAAAAGGATTGAGATGTTGGGATGGGGGGATGGGAGTTTGATAGATAATGACTCAGTCCACTATGTATGGCACCTATTTGCCAGGTCTTCACCAACATACTTGTCCAAGGCACTTGAATTGACAAGTTTTCACCATTGGACGATTGTTTTTCTTTTTCTTTTTTCTTTTTTGCTTTTTTTTGTATTTTTCTACTTTTTTCAATTTTTATGGATTTTCTGAATATGTAGATCTGGTTTAGGCATAGAACCTCTTCAAATGTAGAATGTTGATTGGATCATTCAAAGGCTCACCTTCTGGTGTAGATAACTAATAAGCTCCAGAGCCAAAGCATGCTGTGACAACATAGGGGCCCAGCCAAGCAGGCTCAAACTTGCCTTTCTTTTCTTTGTTTGCTTGAACTTTCTGATTTTCTTTGAGGACCATGTCACCGACCTGAAATTGTTTGGGACGGACCTTCTTGTTATAACTCCTTTTGAGTCAATTCTGGTATGCAACCAGGTGATCATAGGCTTGTTGTCTTTTTTCATCTAACAGGTCTAGCTGTGTGAAACGGGCCACATGATAGTCTTCATCAGTGGTGTAGTTCTTCATGGAGACTCGCAATGATGGGAGCTCAACCTCGATCAGTAGAATAGCTTCGGCACCATATACAAGGGAATATGGGGTGGTGCCTATGGGAGTGTGATAAGAAGTACGATAGGCCCAAAGGGTGGGATTGATTTGGAGGTGCCAGTCACAACCAGAATCATTGACAACCTTCTTGAGGATTTTCAAGATAGTTTTCTTGGTTGCCTCAGCTTGGCCATTTCCTTGAGAGAAATATGGACTGGAGAAATGGTGATGGATGTGGAGTCTAGCACACAGATCATCCACATGCTAGTTTTCAAAAGGTGTGCCATGGTTAGTGAAGATGGTAGATGGTATGCCAAAGCAGAAAATGATGTGGTAAAGGATGAACTTGGATATTTGAATGCCAGTAGTTAGGGTGAGCGGAATCGCTTCAACCCATTTGGTGAAGTACTCTATGGCAATTATTATGTACTTGTGTCCATCTGAGGAAAGGGGAGTGATTAAGCCAACAAGGTCAAAGCCCCAACATGAAAATGGCCAAGGTGGCGCAATGGGCTGCAAATCTTGTGCTGGTGCATGAATCAAATTTGCATGCTGTTGACATGGTAAACATTTTCTAACAAACTCACAAGCATCATGTTCCATGGTTGGCCAATAATACCCAACTCGAAGCAACTACTTAGCTAGAACCATGCCACTCGTATGGGCACCACAAATTCCAACATGGACCTCTTGTAAAGCCAGGATGGCCTCATTTGAATCTAAACACCTAGAGAGGATATTGTGATACCCTCGACGATAAAGGGTGTTGGCTACAAGAGTGTAGTGGGAAGCTCTACGAATAAGGTTTTGGCATTGGTTATTGGTGAGATGGGGAGATATGATACCATTTTTTAGATATGCATGGATGTCATGGTACCACGGGGATTAGGGACCAACAGAGACACACACCATTTTTGCATCAGCATTCTCATAAGTTGGTGTATGTAACTGCTCAACTAGGAATTCATATTGTGATGCGTCACGTGGGATTTCTAACAAGGACCCAATAGTTTCCATTGCGTCGGCTGCTTTGTTTTGAAGTCTTGGTATCTGTGTAAACTATAGATTCAAGAAATGCTCTTTCAATCTATCCACGAGTTCTTTGTAAGGTAGTAGCTTGTCATCCTTTGTTTGATATTCATCTAGGACTTGTTTGATAATCAGCTGTGAATCTCCAAACACTTGCAGTTCTGTGATATTCCATTGAATAGCTATTTTGAGACCTGAGATGAGTGCCTCATATTCTGCAATGTTATTAGTACATGAAAATCCCAACTTGAATGATTTTGGGATGTAGTCACCTTGAGGTGTGACGAATAGGATTCCTACCCTTGATCCATGTGATGTGTAGGAGCCATCAAAGTATAGTTTCCACATGGGTTGTTCTTCGCTCATACATAAGTGTTCATCAGGAAATTTCATGATTAGTGGATAAGCATCCACCAGTGGTGCTTCTGCTAGCTAATCGGCAATGACTTGCCCTTTGATTGCTTTCCGATCTATGTACTGGATGTCAAACTCGCTGAGTATCATGACCCATTTTTCCATACGGCCTATGAGAGTTGTCTTTGATAGTAGATATTTGAGGGGGTCCACCTTTAAAATGAGCCTGATTGTGTGACTGAGCATGTAATGTCTAAGTTTTTGAGTGGCAAAGACCACTGCAAGGCATGCTTTTTCCATGGGTGAGTAACTAAGCTCACAGCTGACAAGAGTTCGACTAATGTAGTAGATAGCTCTCTCTTTGTTTTCATCATCATGCTGAGCTAGGAGTGCCCCCAATGCTGTAGTGGTTGCCGAGATGTAGAGTATGAGAGGGCATCTTGGAACTGGTGGTACTAGGATTGGAGAATTGGCTAGATACTCCTTGAGCTTATCAAAGCTTCTTTGACATATGGGATCCCATTTGAAGCTTGTGTCTTTGCATAAGAGATGTGTGAAAGGTTGGCACTTGTCTTCTAGTTGAGAAATGAACCGACGCACTGATTGAAGCTTTCCTTGTAGGCTTCTGAGCTATCTAAGTGTTCTTGGGGGAGGCATTTCTGTTATTGCTTTGACCTTTTTAGAGTCAATCTCTATGCCTCATCATGATACTATGAAACCTAGGAGCTTTCCAGATGTAACACCAAAGACACATTTCTTTGGATTGAGCCGTAACCCATAGTGCTACAGGCAATCAAACACACTCTCAAGAATGTCAAGGTGTTCATGGTGTGTCTTTGATTTTGCAAGAATATCATCCACATAGTCCTCTAGGATCTTGTGGATCATGTCATGGAAGATTTTTGTCATCGCTCTTTGATATGTGGCTCCTGCATTCTTTAGACCAAAGGGCATCATGTTATAGAAAAAGGTACCCCATGGAGTGGTGAATGCTATTTTGTGTTGGTCTTCTACTGCTATATGAATCTGATTGTATCCAAAGAAACCATCCATTAGTGACAACATTTCATGGCCCGCTGTAAGATCTACGATCATGTCTATGTTAGGTAGTGGAAAATCATCTTTAGGACATGCCTTGTTTAGGTCCCTAAAATCTTTACAAATTCAGATGTCACCGAAAGGCTTTGTGATAGGTACCATGTTGGAGATCCAATCTGAGTAATCTATAGCTCTAATAATCTTTGCGTCCAAGAGCTTTTCTAGTTCTGATTTTACCAATAGAGCTACTTTGGGATGCATTTTGTGTAGCTTCTACTTTACTAGTTTAACATTGGGGTCCATAGCTAGATGATGAACAAAAAGTTTAGGATCAAGTCCAGGCATGTGTGCGTATGACCATGAAAAGTTCATAGTAGCTTCTTGAAGTAGCGCAGTGAAAGCCATTTCTTCACCTTCTGTCATGTTGGTTGCAATGTAGGTGATCCTTGGGCATTCCTCTATACCTAAGTTGACTGGCTTGGTTTCTTCTATGATGATAGGTGACTGCTCAAGTCTATAATCCTGGATGGGAGGAAGAGGCAAGTCTTCATCTTCTAGTGCTTGAATTGCCAAGTTTTCACTAGAAGATATGCTTTTTATTTTTACTTTTTTGGAATCAGAATGTGCCCTAGAAGGGTTTTCACATAAGGACTCATGTTTTACTCTTTTTGTTTCTCTTTTGTAGCTAAAGCTTGCCTCCTCTCCAAAGTATCCTTTTGGGTCAAGCTTGTAGATGTGAGCTGACTCTGAATCCTGAACTGAGTGTGGGCCTAATGCCCCCATGAATTCTAGGAGTGCTTTTGTGCTTTGGAACTCATCGATGTGTGTGACGCTTGGTTGGTCCTAGTCTATGAGTTTAGGGTGCGTGAGGGGAAGTTCGATGAGATTGATGGCAAGTTGTTGGAGGACAAAAGTCCCCAGGAGGGTGTCATCATCAAAGATATCGTCATAGGATTTGATTTCTTTCTCTTCGGGGATGTCTTCGATCTCTACGAGGTCATCTCAACTATTCAAGAGGGGAACGCTAGTCATGTTGGTGCCCCCAGTTATGGTATTGGGCCCTTGTATATGCAGACGAGGGGTATTAAAGCCAAGACCCTCATGCTCAAGATTCTTTGATGCTGTGATGGGATATTGGTTGCCGCCTTCTTGTGGTCCTAGACCACCGCCTTGATAGTTTCATTATTCAGTGGTATACTTATATTGTTTTGGATATTTATCTTTGAAATAGCCAAGAAGTTGAGTATCGGGTGGTGGGGGATCTTTATACAACCACCTATTGATGTCAGGATCCATCTCTTGACTGTTTATGCTGCCATGGGATTCAAAAGTCATAGATCTGATTCTCTTGATTTCATGATGCTCTTCAATAGGCTTGCTTTCGTGACTCGGGTGCCCTTGGGTATGTGGATCATGTGGGAGGGCCCCTATGGAAAATGCATCATGTAGGCTGTATTCACCACAACCCTAGTTATTGATCTCGATGGAAGAAAGAGTGGAGGTGAGGATGGTTTCTGGATCGCAATGGGATCAGGACGAGCTGGCAATAGAAGTACCAATGTCAGTTCTAGGACAATGAGTGGAGTGAGGGAATGATGCTTCCATCGCATGATAGTATGTGAAGGGTTGGGGGTTAGCATGGATGGTAGCTTTAGTGCCTTGATGCGAAAATTTGATATACTGATGGTAAGTAGATGGTACAGCTTGATGGAATGAATCCATGGTCGGCCTAGGAGGATATTAAATGGTAGGTCAAGATCAACAACATGGAAAATAGTATCTTGTGTTGCTAGGCAAAGTAATGGTACCTTTAGAGGTAATTACTTCATGTGCTATATCAGCCTAGGTGAACCCAATCTACTGAATGAATTTCAAAGTACAAAAGTTCAGGGCTGAGCCATTATCTATTAAGACCCGTTTGATGGCAAAGTCTTTGACAATGACGGCGATGCGGAGAGGGAGAGTATGGTCAGGTACAATGTTGGGTATGTCAAATGGTTTGAAGGATAAAGCATAGGTTGTGGATAGATGTCCCACAAGGGTCTCAAACTAGGTGGTGTTAATGTCTGTGGGGACATGTCCTTCTTTGAGAGCTTGGTTAAGGATCTCTTGATCGAGAGGTGAAGTGCGAAGAAGGTCCAAGATGGATATTTAGGCTGGTGTGTTCCCAAGATGTTCTATGAGGTTTTACTATGCATTGTGTGCATTATGTGCTTGCCTTGGTTGGGCACTAGCAACAGTTATCCGACCTCTACGGGTGGTAACAACACATTGACTGTCTGCTCCTTTGATATGGATGGCATTGACTGTGGGCTCAACTTGTCTTATAGATCCAACAATATTATCATAATTGATATAGGTAGTAGTGTGATCTTCTTGCTTACCTTTGCCATGAATCTGGGAATGATTAGTATTAGTTTGGTTGTTCCTAGCATTATGTTGTGGAAACACATTCTGATAAATTGGCAAATTGGCATTTGGCGAGGCTTGAGCGGGTGTATCTACTTGAATCTCTTTTTGATCAATGAGATCTTGGATATAGTTTTTGAGTCTCATACACTTCAGGGTAGTGTGTCATTTGACACGATGATAATCACAGTACTCATGATCTTTGTACCAATCAGGCTTGGGAGTGGTATCGTCAACTGGCTGGATTGGTGGAAATGTAATCAAGTTGGCCTTGGCCATTCGATGAAATATAACATCCAAAGGTTCACCCAGTAGTGTGAAGGTCTTCTTTGGATAATTTTGAGCTCTGGGTTTGTTCTTCTTGGGAGCAATATTGATGGCATTGACTTGATTGTTTGGATTACCTTGATAAGCTTGATGGGCTGGTTGCTGATAATTCTGCTGATTATTTTGAGAATGATATTGTTGTGTGGGTTGCTGATGGACTTGAGGAGGTTTTTGATGGATGGGCGCTTGTTGTTGTTGGTATGCAAGAGTTGATGGAGGACTAGCCACAAAAAATTGGACATGCTTGGTATCAGTGGCTCCATCAGTAACAATATTTTTGTTACGATTCCAGTAACAGGATTTATCATTGCTGGGTTTTTGGGCATCATTTTTGAAGTGTCAGATTGTGCCTTCATCTAGGAGGGCCTTTTCAATACCTATCCCCTTGCTCTTGATATCTTGCTAGGTTTGGAGACAATTCATCCTCATGAAGTGGGATAGCTTAGGATGCAGATTATCAATAAAGATTTTGGTCAAATGTTTTTTAGGTGGCTGGTATGATAACCTGGTGGTAAGGTTCTTCCATCGTTGCAAGTATTCTGCTAGGCTTTCTCCTTCTTTCTATTTTGAATTGCAGAGATCTAACAAGGTCAACTCATTCTCAACATTGTGGGCATAGTGGGCAATGAACTTCTCACAAAGTTCAGCAAAGGTTGTATAGCCCCACAGGGTATTTTGTAGAACCACTCAACAGCGGTTCCTCCCAAGCTTTTGGGGAATAGGCGTAAGAGATAGTTATCACTATAAGCTACTTCTTGGCATGCCATATAGAATTTTTTAATATGATTGACTGGATCTCTTTTCCCTCGATATTTATCAAATTTAGGTGTCTCAAAATACTTGGGGAAAGGTATAGCGGCAATGGATCGGTCAAATGGATAAGGACACACCTCCTTAAACTTGTAGGTTTTGCTATCAGTACCAGTTTGAAGCTCTTTAAGAGCATTTTTCATGGCTTCCCACTCAGTATTGATTGGTGTTTGAGCAGGTACTCCCATTTGAGGTGGGTATTGTGGAGTGGGATACGGAGATGGCCCAGTGGGATAGGTAGATTGGAGTGGATTTTGGAGTGATGTTTGCTGGGGAGGATACTACTGATGTGGCATAGGGGGATATTTTAGTGATGGATATGAGACTGCTTGCTGGTGTTGTGGGATGATTGGGACTTGCTGCTATGACTGATAGGAGGAAACTTGTTTCTGTTGGGGAATGATGGGGGTTTGTTGCTATGACTGAAAATATGGTTAATGTGGGGATGACTGGTGGAATGATGCAGCTTGTTGATAAGAGGGTCCTTGCTAAACTTGGCTCTGTGGTTGACCGATATAGGTTGGGTGCATTCCCATATTGCTTAAGGGTGGAACTGATGTAGGGAAGCTTGAAGAAAAGGATGGCTGGGCAAAATAACTTGCAAAATGGGATGAACTTTACTACTGAGGTGGAGGAACTTGCTGAAAAGCACTGGGTGTTGGGAATGGATAGCTTGTGAAGGATGAGGTTTGGGATGGTTGCTGTTGTGCTGCTTGTGAGAAGGTGGCTTGTTGGTTAGCAAATACAAATGTAGGAGAGTGAGTTGGTATTCCAAAGGCTTTCATGTCTTCTTGAGTGAGAACCCAATGAGGACCAGTGTGAGGTGGGAATTGTGTTGCAGCAAATGCTGGGAAGGTAGATGTGATGGGAGTTTGGGATATGAATGGTGGATTTGAAAAACCCATGGAAGGCATTCCTGTGGTGAAGGTATTTTGCTGGGCTTGTGCCTGGGTAGATGCTTGTTGGGGGGGAAATGAAGAGAACACTTGCATTCCCCATGAAAAGGGTGATGTTGATGTGGAAGCTTACTGGGTATGAAAGGGGAGCGGTTGCGCTGCCCCCGAAATAGATGATGTTGATGTGGAGGCTTGTTGGGAGAAAGAGGGAAATGATTATGTTGACCCTAGAAAATATGGTATGGATGCGGAAGCTTGTGGAGTGAAAGGGAAAGACGATTGCATCCCTCCTGGCATAAAAGGTGTGGATGTGGGAACTTGTGAAGTGAGGGGGAAGGATGATTGCATCCCTCCTGGAAAGAATGGTGTTTCTTGGTTTATGGAAGGTGGTGGAACTTCTTATGTAAAGGTTTGCATAAGAGGTGGGAGTTGATTTTGTGACAAGTGTTGGATTTTTGCAAGAGCTTGGGCAGCCGTGTCAGATGATGAAGTACCTGTGATAGGGAATTGAGCAGATGGTGTTATAGCTTGTGTTATAGGACTAGCGAAGCTTCCTTGCAAAAGAAGAGGAATGGTGGAGGTTTCTTGTGATGTTTGCAAGGTTGGATCAAGGAACGGTTGGATAAATGGAGAGTATACTTGTGTTGGGATTTGGATAGTACTTATGGGAATGTGAGGATGGAGATATGGTGGAATGAAAGTCTGTGTTTGTGCAAAGTTAGTGAACATGCTTTGCTAGTTTTGGGCCATGAGTGTATTGACTACTGGTGGATTCTCTGGATGATTCACAAATGTTTCTATTGCTAGAGGAGCCAAGGGGATATTGGGATCATCCCATGTATTGCTAGTTTGTATTCAGGGATCATAGGCTACCATTGCGCTAGTAAAAATGTTGGGATCAGATGTGCTGGTGATTGGATAAGGATTCATGTTCCTTCGCTTCCTAGATCTAGATCTTGTCTCGACAGGCATGGAAATGCAGATGCTAGATGAATGCAAGATGTTTCCTAAAAGATTCTAAAGAATGATAGATGCAAGCTTAAGGAACTTCTAAGGATGATGAATTTCTAGAATGCAAATGCAAGGATTGGTGAAATGCTTGGATTTGGATCAAGGATGGTGGAAGATTGATGGGAGACGGTGGAAGATTGGTAAAAAAGCTTGGTGATGATGGAGGCTTGATGGGATGCTCTAATTTGGGTCAAGATTGGGTGGAGGATTGGTGGGATGCTGGTGGAAGACTACTAAGTGTCAATAATGAGCTGCTATTTTTCCCAATGGAGGATCAGTGATAGGATTTGGCCAACCTAGGATAGACTAATGATCTTCGGTCAAGTGGATTCTTATCAATACAAGCCAATCTCTTGCTCGAGATGATGAGGCTATGCAAGGACAAGTTGGATTTCCTTTAGACAATGCTCTGTCAAAAAGGGGATGATTTCTGATTTGGGATAAGGGATGGAAACAACTCAAAGGTTTTGAACACTAAGTACTTGTGGATTTGGATCTCTGGATTTGGTGTAAAAGGATGGTGAGTTCTGATTTGGATATTGGATACTGGATTTGGATGAAGGATATGGGACTCTGATTGTGGATTACTGATGGAAAGATGGTGAAGGATGATGGAACAATGCTTTCTCTAAAAGGATGATGCAAATGCAATTGAGATGGATGATCTATGATGCTGCTAGGAAGATGATGGTGAATGCAGCTAAGGACTCTAGAATGCAACTAAGGATTTGGTGATGATGTTGAGATGAAACTAGGATGAGACTAGGATGAAGGACTGTCAAGATAGGATTTTGAGATCTGAAGGTAGAATGGACATGTGATGGATCCTATCTAATCTTCTCTTTCAAGACTGATGTAGCGATGGTTCACTCGGAATCAGTAGGCAAACTTTTTGACTCTTGCATTATAGCCAATATTATCAAGCTTTTTTTGATATTTTTCTTCTGCTTGGGTTGCTTGGATAGAGGATTGATGGCTCTTAAGGTTTCTTTCTGCAACTTTCTTCTCTTGATAAGCTTTGGATTTGGTCAACTTAGCTTTCGAATGTTTGATCAAATTTGGCATAACTTGGGGAAATTCTGATAAGTTGGTTTGAGACAAAAAAGGTTCTTTGGATATCTGATTTCAAGAGTTTCTCTGCAAAATGTCTTGAGTATCTCGAACTGGGTTTGTTGATCAATTTGATGTTTCCCAATGGCAAAGGATAGATTTCAACAAATATTTTTGGAAAGTCAATCTCCACAAGGGACAAAGCAACCTTGTGGGATACAAATAGGATAACTGACTCTGCTAAAGCTTTGAAAGTGTATGTTCCAACAATGTTCTCACGGAGTATTTGACTATCAAGCACTTCAAATAGATCTACCTAAGGAAGGTGAGTATCAAAATCACTTGCCCACAGCTTGGTACCCCCTAGAAGGGAATACAAATGGTGAGTAATCTTGAGGCGACCTGGTAAACCCCTTGGAATCGGTCTTTGCACAAGGATTTTGATACTTTCGGATGTAGATAGGGTAGCCTCTATTTTATTAGGTTTTTAATAGTTTCGTGGAGTCTCCATACCTAGTTATGCTGACCGCCTGTGACTCACTTAAGAGCCTAGCCAACAACACTGGGGGAGGAATATTTACCTGTCCCCAGACATTTGCATTTGGCACAAAATGCCCGTGGATTAGGAGATATAAGTGAGTACTTTTTGCCTTCACTTTATTTATATACCGGCCAGGGGGGATACCGGTTTGAAGTCATTCTCCAAGGAGGAAGCGCTTTTCTCCCTGGACAGGCCTCGCTAAAAGTAGAACAAGTGATCTTGTCTGAGTCCAAATGTTCTACGTTGCTTACTTTAATAGGATTTACAAAAAAAGTAAAGCTCCTAATTGCACATCAAGCAAGTTGTTCTTTTTCCCAATTTGATTAAGTGATGTTTGAATTTGAACAATTGAAGACACAAGTGTTTAGGCTTTGATTTGTTCTTTTTTCAAAAGACTTTCGAGCATTTGCAGTTGCTTTGACTTGGGCGTTCAAGATTGAATTATCGTGTTGATTTAGAACTTTGAAGTTCTTTGTTTTGCCCTTAAGGCATTCAAGATTGAATTTGCACTTTGCTTGAATTGAAAAGGAGGGAATAGAGATGTTTGTTCTTTCTAATTTAGATCATTCAAGATTGTGTTTGATTTTCAAAATGATAATGACTCTTAGGACCTAAGTTCTTTTCCTTAGTTTCATTCAAGATTTGTTTGACTTTTGCTTTTTATGAATCTAAGAAAAATTTAAGGCAAAAACATAGTCAACAGCGACATTGTCCAGCTAATAAGCGACACTGGAAAATGCACAGGCGACACAAAAGAACTCATAGGCGGTAGTTAAATGCTTACATGCAACAGAGAAAAATGTCCAAGCAATAGAGAAATGCTTTCACGCGACAGAGAAATGTTTTTCGAGCGACAAGCGAAGATTAATAGGCGACAGTAAAATGTGCATAGGCGACAGAAAATTTTGCATAGGCGACACTTCAACATGCACAGGCGAGACTTAAAAATGCCTAGGCGAGAGTGAAAGATGCACAGGCGATAACGAAATGTTTAAAAGGTGACAGCATGTTATGTATAGGCGACAGCAAAATATGCGTAAGCGAGAGTCAAATGGGCATAGGCGACACTTAAATATGGGCAGGCAACAATGAAACATGCACAAGCGACACTTAAAAATGCCTAGGCGATAATGAAACGTGCATAAGCAACACTTAAAAATGCACAGGCGACAACTAAATATATACGAGCGATAAATGAAATGCTGATAGACGACAATTCTATACGTGGAGGCATGAATGTTTATCTCGTAGGCGTGATTATTTCTGTTGCAAGCGACAGAAAAGAAGTTTAGATAGAATAGAAGTTATCAAGCACGGAAATCTTTAGAAAGTAGGCATCGATTCAGAGTTTGTAGGCATGATCGGACTCTTTATAGGTGTTATTGAACTGTGTGTAGGTGAAATTTCATCTATTTCCTGCAAATCATTCATGAAAAATGGCAAATATGAGAGTACAAAGTATGATCTAATCAAGCTGATTTGTGGGTTTGGGTCCCACCGGGCGTGCCAGAATGTGGACAAGGCTTTTGAGGATACCTGTTTTGAAAGACTCAAACCAAAAAAAGATTAGATTTTAGTCTAAGCATGAAATCAATTCAAAACAAATAAAACTCTAAACTAAGCCACCTCAGATTGAGTTAAAACAGGTGCACCCAAGCACTGTTTGATTTGCTCTTGCTTAGGGGATGTGAGTGTGCTCTCTAAGCACTTGGAGCATGTTCCTTATGCATTTTAAGATGGATTGAGATTCATGAAAACTCTAAAAAATGGCAAAAATATTAGGTAGAACATCCAAAATTGCCCCTAAGGCCTCAAGAACTCAAGAATGCTTTAAATGGAGATTTGAGCTATAATAATACTTATTAAGATTGATTTTAACCAAATAGAGATGTGATGATGATGATATGCTATGTAAAATGAGGAAATAAACTATGTTAATCCATTATTACTAAATTAGCATGAGCTAAAATGCTTGAAAGTAAGCTAGATTAAGATGATTATGCTAAGTCTAGAGCTAAATGGGCATGATAACAATGCTTGAAATGAAAGGTGAATAGGTATTTTTCTCTTGAAAATGAAGAGCATTTATAGGATTTGAGAAGGAGGAATGAGTGGCCAGGATCAAAATCTTTAAGAGAGGCCAAGATTCATTCAAAGGGGAGCACATGGATTGTGCTAGTTCAGGGCCACCTCCTTGTGACAAGTGTCATAAGGGCATTGGGTTGAAAGATGGGAGGAATGTGCACAATTTGGGAAATGTGCCTAAGGTCAAAGGCTGTAAGAAAGGGGTGAGGGGCTTCTTAAATGCATGATAAATGCATGTAAGAGGGATAAGGAGGCTTTAAATGCACTTAATGCATGTAAGAGAAGTTTCTAAAAGTTTGTTGACTTTGGGTTAAGCTTAGGAGTTGGTTAACCTTGGTTAGGGAATGTGACAGGATTAGGGGGGGGATTAGGATTAGGATTAGGATTAAGACTTTCTAGAAAAGTCTAGAATTTCCTTAGGATAAATATGGATTTTAGGAAATAGATAAAGATTTATTTATTTCCATGGTTTAGGTTTGAGAATATTTATTAAAAATGAATTTAATAAATATGAGGAATAAATATTTAATCTTAATTAAATATTTTGAGTTGGGATTAGGGTTAGGAAATGAAAGGATTAGCCTTTAATCGAAATTAAAGAAGGATTAGAAGATTCTGGAAGAGGTTAGTGGTCTTAAAGAAATTAGCCAAGTTTTGGGCAAAAAATAAATAAATTATTTATTTTAAGATTTTTGGTCAATTTATTAATTAAATAATTAATAAATAAGGAGATAATGTTTAAATAAGATTTAAACATTTTTGGGAGGGATTTCTTAATTAAATATTTTTAATTAAGATAAAGGGATTTAATGACATAAAAATAAATAAATTAATTAATTAATAAATGATGATCTCATCAGGGATTTTTCAGAAAATAAAAATATTTTATTTTCTAAAGAATTTTTAGGTGTCTACACCAACTTATACAAACCCTAAAATGGTTAGATATGAAAATCAATTGTTAGGAGTTTGATTTAACATATGTAACATTGCTCTCTTCAAGACAGTCTTTAAAGATTGATTTATTTGACCCATAAAATCACAATTAAAATTTTTGGAAAGAATGAAATTTTTAGCCAACATCAAGAACAACCATTTCCCAAGATTATAAAGTCTTATGATTCCATTTGGTTCCTCAACCAATAACCTTTTCAGACTATAATTTTTCTGTCATAAATCATATTTAAAACACCAAACCCTACCTAGGGAATCACATATCTTTCTGAAAAAGAATCCAAATGAAACCAAACCAATTTCACAATAACTATTAATGAATATTGTTTCCAAATATGTAAGCCATTTATTTTTCCCATTCATAAATCATTTTCTAAGAGCAAATCATTGCCTGCAACTCCAATGTAGATTGTTAAAAACCAGTTTTCACTCAAATGCCCATAACCTTCACAAATCTGCATAAAAATGACTCAAACCAAAAGGCAATGAAAGATAATTTACGTATCTTTCCAATGAATATTATTATAGGTCTTGATTCTTCACAATTTATTCGTACCATACATTTCAATCTGACTATATTCAGAGAATCTCAAATCTACAAATACCCACTTTCACCAAAATGATCATAACTTATTCATTTCTTTATAAAAATGAACCAAACCAGAATCATGAGAAAGAGGATTCATCATTCTATCCATCTATTACTATATTATAGGGTTTCTAGGCTATACATGGCTGTGCAAGGCTTGGAACCAACACTAAAATTGAAAAACCAATCAAGAATGAGGCCAGAAATTGATCTTTTCTGCCCCACGGTGGGTGCCAAAATGTGTACACCAAGATGTGGTACACTTCTATGAATCTTTATATGCAAGGAGACTCAAGAATGAGCCCTCACAAATAGACTCACAGCTCTCTATCCAAGTATGTGCAGGGATTGATTATAAGGCCCTCAGATCGACCTGGTCAACCCATGCAAGTACACCCTAGAATGAGAGATTCAAAGATGAATAGAAAGCATGCTAATATCCATTGAATCTAGTTCATGCATGCAAATAAAATTAAACTATATGATTGCAAGAAGTAAACTATTTTAAACTATATGATTGCAATGCAACAAATGAACTACCTTGCTAATCAATCTATTATGAAAATTAAACTTAAATGCAATATTAAACTAAAATGTAAATGTGCAAGCTAAATGATGATCTCAAAAGCTCTAATGAAAATTACAGCATAATAATAATATGAAAATTCTAGATCTTTTAATTGAGAAGGAGAGGGCTCCTTATATAAGAAACTGATGAAAAGAATGCATCTCCAAGATCAATGTGGGATTAATGCAAAAGGAGGAAAGAAATCTCATTTTAGAAAGTGTGGAGAGAAAAGGAAATCTCTTTATTTTATTTATTTTTATTTCACTTATTTTCTTTTTTCATCACAAAAGATCTTTTGAGAGGATTTTATTTATTTTAAAAGAATAATTCTCTTTTAATTAAATAAAATAAGGTTATTTAATTAAAAGATGAATATTAATTAAATAAAATAAAATAATTTAATTAAAAAGGTTTTTAATTAAATAAATTTATTTTACTTAAGAGATATTACTTTCAATTAAATGAAGTTATTTTATTTATTTAAAAGGGATTATTTCTTTTAATTAAATAAAATTATTGATGACATGATTAAACCTTAAGAGATTATTGAAATGATTGAAATAGTTATGATTTGATCAAGGAAATTGATTTGAATATATTGTAAAGCATTGATTCAGAAAATTGATATTTGACAAATTGAATAAATGGGGCCCAAAGTCTAGGCGACCATTTTTAGGGTGCATACGCCTTTAGTATATGCTTAGCAAAATCATCTAGCTGGGTTAAGGTTGCTTGTGCACTGGCTTGGATTTCGGTATCCATCTTTTTAATTTTCTCACTGATCTTAGTAGTGAAGGTCTCCACAGTGCAAAGCTTAAACAATATCTAACTAATTAACTGAGTAATACATTGGATGTCGATTATTACCTCAGATAATTTCACCTTGTTTATTGCCACTTCCTGGCTGATTTTCGCTACAAGTTTGTCTTGAATCCTTGATTATGCTCGTTCTTCAATTCTTTTCTCAGCTTCAATGTTAGGGGCATTGATTTCTTTTGCAAGGGTAGCAAGTTGGTCCATTATAGGTGTGTCCTCATTAATCTGTACCTCTAGTATGACCTATTGGAAGATGTCTCTTACATTTCCAATATCTCCTTACTCTTACATTCCATCCTCAACTTTTCTTGTGCTACTTTTCTTGTACATAACTCCCCATATTTTTTTAGTTCTTCAAGGCTTAGGGTCCTTGGGTCACAATCAAGTATAACTATGATTTCATCTAGTGTGACTGGCCCTTTTCCTTGTTTCGTCTTCTTCTTCTTCTTCTTTTTCTTCTTCTTCTTCTCTTCTGGCTCTTGAGGTGAGCTTTTCACAAATGAAACCATTTCTTTATCTTCAACCTTTTGTGTATCTTTCCCATTTGACATAGTATCCTCCTATTTCTGCTCCATGATAACCTATGTGTCGATTGACTAAGACAGAGCCTCTGATGTTGTCTCATGTGGGGTATCCTCAGTTTCTTTAGGGTCATCTTGGCCCTTTGTATCTTCCTCAATTGTCTCTTTTTCTTCAGCCTTATTTGTTTTTGCTAGTGGTCCAGCTCCTTATTCCCCTTATGTCTCCATTGGTTTATTAGGATTTGAGCCTTTGGGTTGTTCCTTGGTTACAATGTCAACTACTTCAATCAAGATAGGAAGTTCACCCAGTAATGATGTGATTGTAGGCTGGGTAAAATTACCTTCTTCTTGAGTTGTGCCTCCAGCAACATTCACATCCTCATCATCATCTCGGTCATCAGGGTCACCATTTGTGATGTCCTCAATGAGTACATCTAATGTATTGTTATCTATAATTTGGTTCTTAACCTGATCTAGTGTATCCTATAAAATATTTAAGTCTTCGGTGGCATCTATGGTATCAGGTACCTCGGTATTTGATATATCTACTTGTGTTTGGTTCAGTGCCAAGCTTGCATCTTCAATGTGAATGCCTTTACCTTTTGATTTTAGTTTCTTTTTATATAATTTATAAAATGTTATCTTTTCAACTTGCTCTTGGACTTCAACTATGGAGGTCCAGATGAGTTGACTAGACTCATCTACATCTACTAGATTCTCATCTAGTATCTTCATTACCCAGATTTTTACTTTGAATCTCCTAGAGTATGTTGTCATGTATTCTTCAATTTCAAAAGTAGACAAATTTGGAATTTTTAAAACTAGGGATTGTTCCCTTATTTTCTTTTTGATGTCTAAGGCATAGGACCATTTCTAATTTATTCTTTCCTCTAATGCCTTAGGTAATTTCTTTCCAAATTCAATGGGAACCCATTTAAATTTAATCATCATCTAGATGATTGCCTCTTCTATCGTGTTCTGATCATCGGTTGACATGTGCTCAAACCAACTGATTTTAGGATCAGTGAGTTCACCATTCTCAATGATATCCTTAGCAACTTCATCAATTGTTCTATCTTTATTGCTAACCACTTTGAATTGATTATTATCATTTTCTTCATCTTATAAATCTTCCTTACCTCTTATAAGTTTTCTTCTTTTCCTCGGTGCCTCTATAGTAGCTTTTGTTCCTCACTTTGTATATGTTTTTGTAGGTTACATTGTCTTAGGTTTTATGAACTTCACAACTCCATTTTTCAATGGTGGTGAAGGTGCAGTTGTTGACCTTGTTTGTGCCCTTGATTGCACCTCTAACTACCTCTTCTTTGGAGTTGATGAAGGGGAAACTGGTGTAGATTCTATCACTTTATCTAACTCAGTTTCTTTACTATCATGTGGTTTATCAGTTAACATTAACTGACCTTCGGTTGAAACTTCAACCGGTGAACCATCAGATGATCCAGAATCATCTCCAAACTTCTCAACTAAAGTTTTCATCATTTTTCTTGATTTCTTAGTTATCTTACTGATAACCAGGCCTATTTTTATCCTTGTCTTGGC
Source organism: Chamaecyparis obtusa (assembly GCA_027943335.1). Classification (NCBI taxonomy): domain Eukaryota; kingdom Viridiplantae; phylum Streptophyta; class Pinopsida; order Cupressales; family Cupressaceae; genus Chamaecyparis; species Chamaecyparis obtusa. The sequence continues at coordinate 135,801 of BSBK01009180.1, forward strand.
CTCCTCAAATGTTTCAAACCTCTTTGCATTTTTATCCTTTGCTATAGCTAGAAGAGACTTAATTTATTTCAAAGAAAAATCAATATCCATTTCATTACCCATAGGGGCTAGCCATTTTGTTCTAGACTCCACAACCTTTATCAGTGTGAAATCAGTGTCCACAAGAAAACAAATATCCATCTCATACTCTTCAACCAATTTGTTGGGGATTCTACTTTGATAATTCATTCTAATCTTAAATTGCTCAAAATAACTATCAAGAACATTGTCCAGATTGTTTCCCATGTCATTAATCATATCTTGTATTTGTAATATGACTGGTTTTTCAGTTGACCATTCTACATTACCGACTAAAGGGAAAAATCATTGTATATAGAAGAATATACAAACTAGAAGTGACCCAAACTTACAAGTATTAAAATTTTCTAACCAGATGGTTTTCATATTTTCTTCAATCTGCTTTAGAAGAAGCTCAGCAAGGTCTAACTGGGTATCTTTCTTGATCATTTTTTATGTGATTTCAACGGCTCCACATGGTACACTGTTTAGTCTACTTGATTGATAGATCTTATATCTGATAACATGATCTGAAAACTTAACCTCTGGTCAATAATTGAACCAATCTTTAGTGCTTGGCCATCCCATGTTGCTCTAGTATTCTTTTCAATATCAGCCCTAGAAGCACTTTGAAATGCCTTAGCCTTGTTGGTTATCGGAAACCCAGTGACTCTTTGAAACATATCCTTTGTGACCTTAACAGGTTCATCCAACCAAAATATTCTATCATGAAACTAACCCAACACAACCCTTATCCATTCATTTTTAAATTCCTTCAGGAAACTTAGGGCATTTGTATGACCAATCATTTCAACTTTTTTAAATTCAAGTTTCAGTTTGCCATCGTCACTGTAAAGCTTGTGGAAAGCTGCACACATCTTGAAATCTCCTATTTCTCCTATTTTGCAGTGGATGTATGATCTAACATCTTCAACTAACAAAACCCTAGATGGTATGCTTGAGAAAGCTCCCATTGAATCTGTCTTTACTACAACTTCAGGATGAAGTTTATGTTGGGGTTCATAATAGCTAGCTGATGTAATTAGGTTCACTTCCTCTTCTAATAGCTTAGATTTGGTTGCCTTGGATGAAGATGCCATTTTACTCAACTTAGGGTTTTGGCAAATATTTTGAATGTGCACGGTAGAAGTTGTGCTTACTTAGAAACAATGAAGAACACACTTGGTTTGATCTAAAACTAACTTCAATGCTCCTAAAAACTCTTATCTTGAATTCACTTAGTGGAAATTTTCACTCTTCAAAATCGCTATGTGAAGAATGAACTAAGTCCTCCATCTATTTATAGCCTTTTTTGAATTCCCGCTTAAAATACTTGTCATTAATGCTTGACCTACTTCTATTATAGTGACAAATGTCAACTCGATGATTACCACAAACATCAACAACTTGGTTAACACAAAACTTTCCACTTGGTTGATATTGATACTTGGTTAACCTTGCATAATAGTCACCAATGGGTAACTCTCTTCTCGGTCTTGCATATACTAACTATATGACTTTGTTAGCTCAAAACTTATAAACCATAGTGCATCTTAATTCATACAGATTTGGTATGTGTACATCAACTATAAGAAATTGTATGTAAGATAAGATCAATTTAGAATATCATTTCCATACATACCTATTTCACATTAGTTGGAGGTACCGATGTTACCCAATCTAATGGATGAGGTTTCACCAACTGCATTGCTTGACTGAGCATTTTCATCTAATGCCTTTCTCCACATGGTGTTTCTAATCCTCATGATATCTACAATAGTGTTTCCACTCTCAAATATATGTCCTTCTAGTGCTCGGTCTCTACAATCCTTGCTTAGGTGACCAACTTTATGACAATGTAGGCATGTCATACCAGTTCTTGTCCAGCTTCAAGATTTTTTTGCCCATCTCTTCCTCATACAATGAGCTACAATATGTCCATACCTTCCACATATTGTGTAGTTAACCCATGTGTTGTAATCCCAAGTGTAAGGACTATTTTGTCTCTTCGGTTGATAAGGTTTGTTCCTCTTTTTTGGTTTCTAGACTTGCTTCATCTTTGTCGTACACTCTTGTGAAGTGTGTCCATCCTCGTTGCAAGTGTAACATAGTTTCTCCATGGTAGGATTGTTAGGATTCTTATTTATCTTAGCTCTACATTCATATGCTTGAAGTCTGAATTTACCACAATAATAACAATAACCATTAAACTTAGGAGTGAATTTAGGTTTACCTTGAGCTTTACTCCTGCAAACATTTGAAGTATGTCCTATTTTCCCACAGTGATAGCATTTCAGCATCTTAGGTCTTTGATCTTGATTGTTGTTCACCTATTTAGCTTGTTTGGATGAATCTCCTTGTCCCATGTAGCCTAATCCATCTTTTCTTTGAAACCTTCTTTGATTAATCAAAAAATCATCAATCTTCAGAAATTATCTTCAACTTTATTCATCATTTCATTGTGTTGTAGCTGCATCTTTACTTCATTCCTTAGTTTTTCATTTTCTTCCCTGAGTATTCCAATATCTTCAAGTTTCCTTGACAACTCACCATTTACTCACTTAATCTCCTGGTTTACAATCTTCATTTGATTGGATATTTCAAAATGATGCTCGGTAAGTCTTTGTATCTCAGTTTCTTTTTCTTGAAGTTGTTCAATCATCTATCTTCGGTCTTCAATAGCTAGATTCCTATCTTGTTTATCTTGTCTAGAATCGTTCATTACATCAATCATTCTCACCATTTGTGATTCTTGACCAATCTACAAGGCTTTCACTTGTTCAGTCAAGTAAGATTCTTTTCAGAGAAATCAAAGATTGCACTTTCAGAACCATCATAAATACTTCATGAACTAGATCCAATGCTTTCAAATAAGTCATCAATCTCTTCTTCATGGTAACTAGTCTCATTTTCCAAAATAGCCAGGTTCTTTCTCTAAACCTATAATTTCTTCAATGCATCCTTAGCTTGTTTGTATTGCTCAATGAACATCTGCATCTAAATCTTCTGATTCTCTATAGTTTTGTCCAACTTGTATCTCTCCATGATTATATCTTTACTCTTTAGTGGTTAAACCGGCCAATAAGAGAACTGGGTGTTGATACCAATTGTTGGAATGGAGAGATAGGGTCCTGAGAGGGGAGGGGTGAATCAATGCCCACAAAAACTTTTAACTTGAAACTCAATCTGCAAACAATAGTATACTAGTCTACCCAACTAAATCCATTCATTAAATTAACTTGTAAATGTAGATTGCATGAAAACAAATAACAATTCAGTCACATAACATAACTATTTTGGTTACGTAGAAACCCTTATTAGAAGGTAAAAATTGCAGTGGGGATGACACCCACAAATTCTTCACTACTATAGATAATAAAGTTTTCATGTTAGGGCTACAAGTTGTGATCGCTTCTGGTGATCTTACCCTATTAGGAGTAACAATAAGATCAGCTAGATCTACCTAGTTAAAGGATTTTAACAATGCTACTTGAGTGTGTACTCGGTTAAGAGATTTACAAAAGACTGTTAGGTCTACTCTGTTAAGAGATTTTTGCTAACTCTGTTACAATGATTAGAGAATAATAGGATGTGTCTATAAATGAAAACTTAAACATTTTCTAAAACATATCTATTAAGTATTGGATAAATATCACCTTGATATGTGAAAATATTATCTCTGAACTGCTCAATAGCCTTGTCCGATTCTATCTAATCTGAATGTATCTGTATTATGCTCCTTTTTGTCTAATAATTGATATCTTGAAGTTGGCTTCTTGCTTCAAGATCTCCTTCACTTGTTTATACCATACATATCATCCTTATGTCAAAATGACATGAATTACAATTATATAGAATACTACTATTACCACTTAACAAAATTAGGTTACAATATCTTAGGAAAAGCCCTAAGATCTATGGTGTTGAAAAATAACCTAGATCTAGCAAATACATAGAGATCATCATCACAATTAATTATTACATCTACAATAAATGATCCTCGATCTTGGTAAAAGATTTTATTATTTTGTTGTAACCGTCTGCATAGATAGATGTGTCAAAACTAATTACTATGTCATTTCCTGAATTGCTCTGTAAACACTATCAACACTGCTTGGTAGCTACACTTGTGCTCGATGTCTAGTTTTCTCGGTGTTTACTGATGCTCGGTATCGGTATACATAGATGCTTGGTAAAACTACTCTGGTGCTCAGTTAGAACTGTTATCTTTTTTTTCTTGGTATTGCCTTGAGATAACTCAGTTTGAAGGCTTATGTAGTTAACCAACTAGCATGTATAGCTTGTAGTACTTCCATTTACCGACTAGATAGCATAGGTAACTGACTGATAATCTTTGATACTAATGACAACCTTAATGCTCAAATAGAGATAACAACATGGAGTATGTTTTCCTTGTTTTTCTCTTCTTTTGTTTGTTTGTAGATTTAAAATAGAAAGAAGCACGAGGAACCAAAAGACCTATCCAAATGGCAAGCTAGCAATGTCTAAGAGAATTTTAGACATGAGGAATAATTATTCATAGGTATGAACAATTTTATAATTTGTCTCTCATTATTTTTTTGTGATATGAAATATTTTACAAATTCAAAATTGAAAAATCTTCCTCTCTTGTAGGGTTTGACAAATGGATTGTATACTTGATATGCTTTGATATTTTATATGCATCTTTTCATAGACATGCATGACATAGATGATGATGAAATATTTGAGGATATTCCTTTTCTTTCTAATGATTATGACCGATAGAAGCATTGGGAACCAAAAATGAACCAAGTTCCTATCCAGAAGGAAAGCTAACAATGTCTAGTAGAATTTTAGAGAGGGTGAATAAATAGTCATGAGGATGAACAATTTCATAATTTGTATTTCATTATTACTTGGGAAATGAAATATTTTACATATTCAATTTTAAAAGATCTATCATTCCCTTGTAACATTTTACAAATAGATTGCATACTTGATATACTTTAATATTTCAATACATCTTTGCATTATATACAAAAAATATGATGGTGAAATCTTTGAGGACATTGCTTTACTTGTCATCTTCATAGGTTTCATTTGTTTAGTCATTATCTCAAAAATGGGAATATATAGTGAAGACCTTATAGGCACCAGTGGCTACAATTTTTCCTATAAAGCAAATATTATTATATTTTATATTAGATATTTTTATTTTTCTCTTAATTCACTTGTAGTAAGAAATTATTTTTTGTGTTAAATCCATACAATGCCAATAAAAATCTCTCATTATTTTGGTATTCATCATTTCTCATAGGTAGAAAAGTTCATTCTAGTTTCCAAGAGCTATACTGTAATTTATTAAACTATAGTTTATGCTAAAAAATCCTATATTAGTCTTTGATTATGGTAAAAACAATTTTTGATGGGACCTAAAACCCCTAAAAAAGAGTCTTAAGAAGATATAATGTTAAGAATTACAATCCATAACCAAAAAGTTTCCCCACAACATAAGCATAGAAACTGACAAAAAAAGACAAGAAAAAATAAAAAACAACAAATAAACCTTGGAAAAGGTAGAGGAAACTATGCCAAAGTCTTCAGAGTTATTGTGATATCTACCTTGAGCTAATTCATATTAATTGCTTCTTTCTTCAATTGTTAAATATCTTTAGTGATCTTTTTTTGCCTTTCTCTTTAGATTTTCTCTTGTTCTCTTGCTTGAACCTATCGACCCCTCCTAAATATTTGTATGAGTATTGATGCATATTATAATAGTGAAATTTCCATACCCATGTTTCACATTTAATTTTGTGCCTATATTTAGGGGAGTTATATAGATATATCAACAATATCATATTTTTTGTAGAAAGTTGGGTCACTTTCCTTATGTTATCTACATGCCCTTCATATATGTTCCTATAAACCTACCCTATTTTCCTATCCATATACTTACATACATCATACATTCACCCTATTCACATGTCTACCACATGTATGATCTCACATATTTCCATCCACACACTATCCATTATGATCTAGCCCCTTTTGTATCTTAGAACTAGTTTGTAAGGAATGAATTAATACAATTTTTCATGCTATGTTGTAACACCAAATAATATTTAAACACAATTATGATATTCATTTAGCACATGTCAGAATCTTGTATTATTTGATTAAATTATTTAAAATAGAGTCCATGTTACAGGGTTTTGTTCGTGTACTAGAAATAATACAATTATACATGAGCATTGACTGGAATATTTCTATATTTTTCTATATTTTGATTTCTATGTTAAACACGATGATGAAACTTGATGAAACTTTATGGCAGCACTTAAGCCTTTGGGCATTTTTCAATTTTACTTTTCTATGTTAAACTTATATTTTTGTTATCATATGCATATTGACAATCCGACAATGAATTGAAATTTCAAATTTCCAATTTTTTTTATGAATGCATAATAGAGTTAGATCTAGGTCCACTCACTTCCCAATGATCAATGTAATCATTAAATCTGTGACCAGAATTCAATGTGCAAGTCGGCCTCAAAAGAAATCCAAAATAAACCACTCAGTGAGCAAGATTACTAAGTGACAGGAATTAACTTGGTGACACAACCAAGCCAACTTGGTGAACAAAGGAACCGAGTAGCAACTGAGCCCCGTCGAAGGAAACATGAAAACATCACCGAGAACCCAAACGAAGCTACCGAGCATATCTAACATCTCTAACTTATTTTTGGTGACACTGGATTGCCAAGAACCCGAGATGCTCTTGCATCAAATGATAATCAAGGGATAGAGTTTTATTGTCAACTTGTCGAAAGCATTTTTCCTTTCTTTTGGTTTGAGAATTTGGCAACAATCTAGATTTGTTGGCTTCAGAAAATAGGATGCATGGATATCAATGCAAATCACTAATTATATACACTATTGGAGTATTTTTCAAAGACCTCTTTTAGCATGACATGAATGTTTTAATGAAATCTGCATGTGTATAAACTGAAAAGCTAGAAGTGGAGGTGGAGAAAGGGTTAAGCCAAAAAAGTGAGAAACATCTTTAGCAAATGGTAAATGTTTGATCAATATGAAGAACATATCAAGATAAGAGCTATATGCAGCAGGAGTCCCACCATTTGTCAAAAATTGAAAAATTGTATTCTATAGTAGGGGGGGGTGTGCTCCATAATACTATGGTATTAGCATTGGTGAATTCTTTAGGTTCTCCACCAACACTGCTAAAAATATTGATATTACTTTCACATCAACTAAAAATTACTCTAAAGCTACATGTTGTAGATATTGTAAGGTAAAATTCTCTCAGCTGGCCCATTGATCCTCTTGTTAAGTTGCTTCTTTTCCAATGAGGGGCGAAGTTGAAACTGTAACTGCAAAATTCAGAGAGGCTTGTTTATTTTTAACTTTTTTAACTTGAAAGATATGTACTTTTTAGACATTTCCATGCCAAAAGGTCCTCCAACTAAAATCATGTTTTGCATCTCCATTTACTATTGAACAGAAAGAAGATATAATACAAGAGATCTTTTATCTACTAGACAAAAAATTCCCCATGTGACTCAAATAGTGTGATATTCAAGTGACTACTCTTTCTTGTTTGTTAACTAGCTATCAAACTACTTCATTTGATTTAATAGAAAACAAAAACTAGAACTATCATCTGACCCTCCGTCAAGAGGTTAATATCATTCAAAATCAAGCCAAATATTCTTCTAATGGTAGTTGTATCTATTACCAATGTTTGGTGCCAAGCTCAAGCAAATGAGCTATCATGTTTTAAAATGATTTGAGGTTGCATTTTTATTTTTTTTGCTGAGATACATACATATGCAAAAGATGGAACATTTTTGAGAAAAAGTAATCTTTATTAACAACATAATTGAAACATGTCTCACACAAGCCATGAGACTAACCCTTGTGATACAAATGAAATGAAAACAAAGATATACATTTATAGATGCTAAAGAAAAGTAAAGGCACACATAGTGTAGGGTGACTCGTCATTGCCTGGATGATGAGCCCAGCTTGCGTTGTTTCGCCTTGTCTTTATTTCTCCTGCTTGTCTTGCATCTAGCCATTGAACAGCTTGCTACTCCATTCCTATATATGAAAGATAAAAAAGACATTAGATCTCATAAGATCTAAGCAATGACATGTCATCATGCACTATGGATGTTCGCATCTACAAATATATAAATTTTTTATTCACATGCATCACAAGGGGTAGCCTATCACGAAGATCTGAGAAAGCAAGAGATATCAAAGCAAAAATCATATGTCATTACTTTTTATAACTAGTTTGCTTCATGTGCAGTTACAGGTGTCTATCATGGAGCATGTGGATTTAAATGTGGCTCCCACAAGGGTAGATCCCAGCATGCTATGGGATAGAAAATTAACTACATTGAAGCAATGGCATAAAATTGGTATTCAACGAAACAAAATAAAAGTATAGACCATTTTTTTTAGTACAATATTGCTAACACTTCAAAGGAGTTGTGATAAAATCATTATTTGATATTTCATGACAACAATGAGCTTAAAATGATAGAAATATATGCTACTATGAGAATCAGATATACTCATGCAACAATCATCAGTGCAAAGGACAAGTATAGTATTCATTTAATGCAGCAAGGATGAACATGGTGTCAAGGGACTTAACAAGTGGATTGTTAGATAAAGAACTATGTACTTTTGTTAAGAAATCTACCAAAGCATTCTTTAACTTTTGGGGATTAGTAAGCCATCAAATTAATTGTTTTAATGGTTTAATGAGCCATAGAGATCAACAAGTAATGGCATTAACATCCCAATGAGATCAAAGTAAGAAAGAGCATCAACGAATCAATAATAGAGATATGATTAAAGGTTTTCAATGCCCCAAAGACAATAATTTTTAAGAAAAATACCATAGTATAAGTGTTGTTATGCATTAGTCAAAAGCAATGTGTCAAGAACTCAATGAATACAATGAAAAGATCATGCATAAAACACTCCAGATTTTCCATAGAATTCTAGAAATAATAAGTGAAGATTCAAAGCATGTTGAGCAGGCTGAAAGTTATCATTTTATTTTGGTTTTTTAGCTTTCAGGTGTACAAGGCTACTCAGTATGAAAGGAGGACAAAGAATGAGCATTTTAAGAATTTATAGCTGAAAGCTAACTGAAGAAAAATACCATAGTATAAGTGTTGTTATGCATTAGTCAAAAGCAATGTGTCAAGAACTCAATGAATACAATAAAAGGATCATGCATAAAACACTCCAAATTTGCCATAGAATTCTAGAAATAATAAGTGAAGATTCAAAGCATGTTGAGCAAGCTGAAAGTTATCATTTTATTTTGGTTTTTTAGCTTTCAGGTGTACAAGGCTGCTCAGTATGAAAGGAGGACAAAGAATGAGCATTTTAAGAATTTATAGTTGAAAGCTAACAACAACAAAGCCTTCATTTGAGCTAGCATAGAAAAAATCAGTTTCTTGCATAAAAATCAGAGATTTTTTCAACATAAGGTGAATACACAAGGAAGATGTATCTTTTTTTTTTTCTTGAGCAAGCTTGAGTAACAGATCAAACATGGTAGAGAAAAACACCAAGATTCCAAGAGAAATCGAGCACCAAGGAGGGAGTGCATTAAAATCAGTATAAATGCTTACCTTTTTCATAAAGCATGGAGTAGAAGAGACCCAAATGTAGCTTTCAACTTCAAGTAAATATGCAATGATAGAAAGGAAGATTGAATCTAGAGTTCGTGCCTGCAAATGCATTCTTTCAAACCCCATTCATCATGGCAGCTGCAACAGCAAAGAAAAACTCCAAGAAAACAAGGGAAGCAAGTGTAAAAACCCTTATTTATGCCGTGAGTAGTAGCAACAAAAAAATGCAAGCAAAACCCTCTGTATTTTCTCATGGCAGTTGTGACTTCCTTTCTCAGCCAAGAAAAATGCAAAATGAAGTAATGAATAAGTTTAGGGTTCGAAAATCCCCTATATCCTTCCTCATGTGAAAATGAAAAAGGCTTTGTTGCCTTTCTTTCAATTTCTTCCTTTCCTCTTAAAAGCTCACGCCATTTATTGACAAAATGAAACAAAATTAAAGTTTCATGTAAGTGATTATTTTTTATCACTTCTTTTTTCAAATTCCATAGTCATAAATATATTATGGGCTTTATTAATAAAAATGATATTTTACAAATCATTTTTATTAATATAGTTCACAATGTAAAATATCTTACTTAGATCTTTTAGAAAGTAAATTATAAATATTTTATTTACAAATTTTAATAAGTATTAATAAATCATTTATCATTTATTATTTTAATAAATGTTTTTATATTAATAATGTTACTAAGTGATTTTAATTATCACTTAGATAAACATTATTAACATAATTAATATTTATGAAAATAATAAATTACAAATTAATTATTAATTATTATTAAATTATTATAAATAGTAAATATCTTATAATTCATTTATTAAATAAATATCTTTGATATTTATTAAATAAGTGAATAATAATTATTTAATATTTATAATGCAAATATAAGATATTTATTTTTATCTTTTTAAAAAGAAAGATCTAAGATATTTTTCAAATATATGACTAACTGATGAGGGCATGGGATAGACTTGAAATTTCTATGTGGAGTTATTACTGATTCATGAGCTTTTATGAGTTTTTTAGAGATAAGACTACATTTATGAGGACATTTATGATGATATTTGAGGAGGCATGACTTTTAGGCTTACTTTATGATTTTTTAAAGTCTTTTGAAAGGCTCAAAATTGGCCTTGTAGGCTAAATCCGACCTACGAGTTATTGCTTTCAGAATGCAGTTGGCTTTAGAATGCATAAGTATGAGTTGAAGGCTCATTTGTAAAGAGTTCTCTTTCTCTTTGGCTAGCTGTTCTACAACTTTTTTCTAAGTTCTTAACAGAAGCAAGGGATTTTGTAACCTATTTTCTGAGATATGCAGATCTGCGACACCTTTTTGTTGTAATTTGTAGCTTATGCCTTCCCTTCTTAGTCTATTAATGTGTACTTAGTATTGGTACAAAATTTTGTGATGTTCTTTGTCCTTAATTTGTATCACATATTAGTGTCTTTATGCAGTACTTCATACTTTTTTGCAGGTTTTAAGTTGTGCTCAGTCATCTTTGGCCTTCTTACAAACTGATTATGTAGATATTATGATTTAGTGGGGTTGTGTAAGAGAGCTTATATTACCATTTCATTGTGTGTCAAGTTTTTTGTGTATTTTTTCAGATTTTCAATTTGGTGTATCACCCTTTAGGACTTAGATTTTATTTATGTTATCCTTCTATCCCTTTTCTAGCAAAATTTTTAGTTTTAGGTAGTTTTAGGTGAAATATCATACAGGAGCCAGCCAAGAATCCAGAGATTCATTCCATCCATAGATTACCCATAGCCATGGAGTGTTTCCATGTTCCTCAAAGTTAATCAAGTAGTTTTGGAAACTTGAATAGGGTGCAACTTTTAGAGATAACAATTTTGGCATGCCCGGTGGGACTAGTGATTGAATTTTCAGTCCTTTTTAAACAATATTTTTTTTGTTGTTAGTGTGCACAACAATATTTTTAGCCTGAAAGAGGTTAAACATTTTACACACTTGGTGACTCAGCTTTGGAAAGCAGAACCAGTTGGGACAAAGAGATAATTTTTAGCTCTTTTCAGACTTCATGTACTGTTGTTGGTGTGTACAATAGAAAATTTGGCCTTCAAGAGGCAGATATACAACACACATGGTGAATTTGAGCAAAAATACATTGGTTTCAAGCAGATAAAGTGTTGGTATGTGAAAAAACAAGTTGGTTTTTTCTTATTTTCAGTGATTCAATACTTTTTTCTAGCTTATTTGAATGTTTCAGCATGAAGAAAATTTCATAAAAGCATGGCTTACCATCATCCTTTCCATTAAAGTACTCCCCATACATCATCCTATCAACCATATCAAAGAAAATATACTACTAGTTTCATTCAAAATGACCTTGCCATAGAAAATAGCCAGCAAGATCCATATGCATACCACTCTCCCACCCCAGCTCAAGCTTCCTGGCAGCATGCCTATATACATCAGCAGCCCCAAGATAGCCATTTTGTTGATTTTCAAAATCAGTCCCAGTATGTTGCACACATGAACCTAGATGACATTTTGTCAAACTTCCAAGAGCAAGTGAGGAATATAGTGTATCGTCTTAAAATGGAAGCACTTCCATGATAAGAGTGTTTAGCCCTTTGAGTAAGTGGTCTGGGGTCATGTTAAGTGCCTTGATCAGATCTTTGCATGTATTTGGCTTTCTCCCCACTTTCCACTTCTTTCCTACACTTGATTTCTTCATTCTAGGTGAAATTAGGGATAGGATTTCAAGGATTCTCTTGAATTTCCCTCTTCTATGGCTCTATTTTCTAGGTAGGACTTAGAAATAGGTCCTCCTGGCCTTCATCACTATAAGGCCCTCCCCATTTCCACCTTTTCCTCGACACTTCGATGTCAGAGGATTAAGGGGTGTTGTAGTATCTGGATGATTGGTAAATCCCTAACGGAATTGTATCCCGGGATAGACCTATATATTGTACCTTCATAACAGTACCTATCAACTACGTGTCGCAATGACAAAGGTGATATCTCTGGGTTATTAATTGTGTAAGTGAATCTTGGATGCAGTATGTCACCCTACGGATCATAGATCTAGCTAGACTATTAAGGTTCCATTGAGTACTTTTGTCGAAAGGATTAGATTCAAGAAGTCAAGATGTAAATGCCAAATTAGTTATGTGTTAAGTCTTAAGTTTATCTTGGATTAAATTAATAGTTGAGGTGATGATTCTAGTAAATCCTACGAGGAGGATGAGTAATGTTTTGATGATGTATTATATGGTTATACCATAGTGATGTTTTGGTGATGCTATTAGAACCCTTAATAAGGATTTGTTAGATCCTAGACTAATAGGATTATTCTACATTTTGTTTTCCTAGATTAGGAAATTTAATCATACTTGTGATAAGAATTGTATAGAACCCGACTGTTATGGTTACCCTTACCAATGTTGAACCATCGACCTATCTTAAATATCATGCTAAGGAAAATTGAGAATCTTTGGGATTAGGAGTACTATGGAGTTATGCAATCGAATTATGTAGATGGAATTGAATTGAAATAATGAACATATTCTATATGTTTGCAAGCCTGCATTTGGATTATGATCTATATGAGGGCACTATACTTTATGTAACTTTGATTACGCAGTAGAAATTATAATTTGTGTGTATAAAATTATATGCATTTGAATTATGCACTATATGAAAGTGATTAGACGTATGCATTGAATTATGAATTATAAGGAAGTGATTGTAAGAATGCAATTGGGTTCTATGTTGCAAATGAATATCATGTTAGACATCTTCACTGCATTGATGTTATGAGTAATTGATGATTACCTTATGATGATGTTAGATTATTGATGATCATGATTTCAATTGAATTACGAGATTAGTATGCATTAGAGATGCAATTGAATTATGCAATTGAAAGTGTATTGATTTGATTACTGTACCCTATATGATCTTATGCAGTTGAAATTGAGCTGATTTGATAAATGTACCTTACATGACTATATGCAATTAAATTTTGATTAAACTGAAGATGTTATATCTTATATGTTTATTCGTATTAGTTTTCTTCCTTGAATTACTGATGCTACAATTGCAGGTGGAAGGACCATGGAAATACATTCGGGGAAATCACATTGAATGTATGTGCAACCAATTAAGCCAAGGCCCCGTCTATGAAGAGACCCGAGGCCTCGTTGTAAAGTATTTTATTTGTAATAGTAATTTGGATGTATGTGTGTAGAAATGTTATGTGTTGTGACAAAATTGGACATACCTTGTGTGTAATGTTATTTTGTGAAGTGTCACTTGACACTAGTGTTTAATGTTATCAAGGTATGCCATGTGGTTGAGTGAGAGTACATTCTAGAAGCCTTTTGAGAGAAATCCTAAGCACACCCACTTGTCATAGGACCCCATAATGAAGTCCCCATCTTCTATTTTCGTGCATACTCTTAATCATAAGTTTTAGAGGGTTAAAAGTGGCCTTAGGGAGTGGTTTTATGCATTTTTAGCTAACCCATTCCATGTACCTATGGGTTAAGGGTATTTTCAACATGGGAGAAGCCCAAGATTAACTTTTTGTCCCCTCCAAAAGTGCATATTTAATCTTGAACGAAAATTGCAACTTGTCATATGGCCCAAAAAGTACTTTCATGACCACTTACCTTGTTTGGAGAAGTCCTTGGTCACCCACTTCCAAGGACCACCTTTATGAGGTGAGGGGTGTGTAAGGTTTGGGGTTTTGGAAACCAATGAGAGGGCTTGCTTTCCCTTAAGATTTTGGGGAGTTGGTTTAGAGGTCCTTTTAGTAGAATTTTGGAGAACATTGTTGTTGTTCACCCATTCTCTATCTTTAGAGATCACCAAAGTTAGAGGAGGAAGAAAAGCTTGGAATTGGGAAAAGGGCTCAACTCTCCTTCATTTTGCATTTGGATTTGAGGTTGGATTTGCTCTCACTCTTGTTGTAGTAAATATATGAGTTTATGTTTTCTTTGGCTCCCCATGCTTGGTCATGGAGGAAGCTTTGCATTTGTTTCTTTGTTGTGTTTTAGCTCCCCATGGTTGGTCATGGTGAGAGCAAGCATGTCATGTGTTTTCTTTTGTAATTTTATTTGGGTTATAAACTCTTGGATTCCTTCACCCTTGGGAGGGAAGAGAAACCAAGAGGGGGTGTGGAAAATGGAGGCAACTCCATGTGTAGAGTCTCCTCCATGTGTGGGGAAGGATGAAGCTTGGGTGAGTGATTTTCCCCAAGTAACCTTGCATTTAGCCCATGAGACATTGGGGGTATAAGGAGGGAAGATTGGCCATGTGAGCCTTGTTATTAAATTGTGTTATTTGGGTCCATGTGTGGCCTTGTTTTTATGCAATGGTTGTCTCCATGGGTTGTCCACCCACACCCCACAAAAGAAGTTCTTGGAATTTCTTAGTTTCACCCTTGAGGGAATTTGGGTTTTTACAATTGTATGTTTTCTTGTGAGTGTTTGTGTATGAGTGTATGTATCCCATTTAATGTGGTTTCCCCAAGCTCGAGGGTGGCCGCATGAGAAGCCTAGGATGGGAGGTGAGCATCCCATGGTTTCTTCCCTATTTTTATTGCAGGTATTGAAGTCTTGATTCTTGTAGATGAAGCTTGATGGAGTTCATTCTTTGGATGTGTTTGTATGAAGAAACCACTCCTTGTAGTAGGAGCATACTTGTGGATTTGGATAGTGTTTTCATTCTCTTTATTGGAGCACTATGAAATTGTATATTGTAAGGGAAGAGAGAAAATCACGTTATTTTGATACTATAATTCATTGTAAATTTGAGTGTGCAAATGTATTTGAAAAAGTTATGTTACTCTTGAAATGCAAAACTCATTTCCATTTGAAGTTGAAATGTGTATAATGTAATGGTAGGAGAAATTCTATTTTACCCCTATGATAGAGAAAGATAAATTATAATGTGTTATGGTTATTTCAAATAGAAGAGAGTTATCAATACATTGTAGATATTGCATGGAAATAATTGTATGAATATGTTAAATGTTTTGCAAACAAAGAATAAGATTTCTACCTCTCTCTATTCTTAAAAGTTAATTTGATAGCTTGATATTGCATATTGTTTTAGAAGCAATAAATTTAGTTGAGTATTTTGATCAATTCTTATCATTAAATTCAATTCAATAGAAGACTATATGTTTCAATTTGATAAATTGATATATCATCTTTATCACATTTTATGTACCTATACCAAACAAGATAAAAAATGAATCATGTAGAAATAATAAGCAAATAAAAAAAGGTGGTTGAAACAATAGTTTTGCAAAGACATTTCCAAAATTCTAGAGCAAAATAACTCTGAAATTTGTATGGGAATGACAATATTCCCATACCACAGAGAATATTCCTGCCTAAGTGAGATTAACCACTAATCATCTAGCTTTTTGAATACTAATACCTATTAATATTAGTCACTAAACTTAGACTCAAAAGCTTACCTCATTCAAAGTAATTAATGGGACCCACGCCATGATTTGATGCTATTTTCAAAACATAATAAACAAAAAAAAAATCCTACCTTACGTTGCAAGTGGGAAAGGCATTTATTAGTGATGTTTTAATTTGTCCAATACAAAATCTTTAAGTACTTGCTGACATGAAAATCATTTTGCTGTCAAAAAAAAAAATTCATTAAGTTTTATTACCTTTTGGGCAAGCCCATATCGCCCTACGTGAGTTATGGGCCTTGCATTTGATTTGGGGATGGGGTGGGACCCAAACCCCCATGTCCCCATCACTTCACATATTCCTTGATCCCCTCAACACTTCCTTCCTTGAAGCTTATGCAGGCCTTTTTGGTTTTGTTTAAAAATATTTTGGCTAAGGAATGTGCTTGGGAGGTTTTAGGTGGGCCCTCTAAAAAGATTTACCTTTTTGCTGATTTGGTCTCCCTTCCTTGAAAACCAACCCATGCTTCTAGGAGATGTTTAGTAGAAAGTTTTATTAGTTTTATTTTATATATTATATTAATTTGCTGCACATTTTTGCCTAGTATATTTGAGTATAGGAAAGTTAGTCTAGTAAGTAGGTTGGTAATTGGTAAGTAGGGGGTTTAGGTTATGTAATTTAATAGGTTGTTAATTTGTTTTTTGTTTTTTTTAATACATTTATCACTATTAATGATTAAGAGTAATTCCCCTAATTAATGTATATAATCTTTATGAAATTAATTATTATTGTATTAGTTAATGTGATTAACATTAATGTTGTATATATAATATTTAATAATTTATATTATTTATAATTGGGTTAATTAACATAATTTTATTTAGCAAATTATTCTTTAGTGAGGAATTAAATTAGGATTATAGGGTAATCACTAAATTTAGGGTTTTAATTAAACACCTTTATGCACTAATAAATGTATTGTATGGTAACTAATATAATTAGTACCACTTAATACTTTATTATATGCTAACTGTTATGACGATATTTATTTGTATTGATTATCAAACACAATAATAATTAGTACAAATCAACATTGTAAATGAAAAAATATGTATAATATGTCATCTATTAATATTGTTATTAGGGTTAGCAATATGCACCCTAGGGATGAGCATATTGGGCTATTCTTTAAAATAAAATATAACTTAATTTCTCGAACATCGTATTGGTCTAGCCAATATGTTGGTTATTAAATATTCATTTGTTTTAGTAACACAATAATTTATATATTGAATCCTTTGACCCAGCTTAGTATAACTTTGCCTATAGTCTCATCCGTTCGATAACAATATAGTTGAAATTAAATGTGGTACCCTCATAATCAAACTTTAATGTTAAGCTAACTTTGATTATAACTTCACCATTAGATAGAATCCCTTGTTAAAACTTAATCAGCTAGTAACCCTTGGGAACCAAAGTTGTATAGAATTGGTTCTTCAAACTCTTTTCGAACTTTTGTCTTTAACACCTGTTAACCCGCTTCATAACTTGGCACTATTATTCCTTTTTTTTTTAAAATAAAAAAATTTGTTGGTTGTGTTTTGACCTAAATTTTTGGGCATTACAATCACAGTTATCATAGGGTTTTATGCTTATCCCTGGCATTCTGTCCCTGTCTAATATCATTTCTAGGTCTCTGGGCATCCCTAGGACCTCTTGTCCTAGTTCTGACTGAATCTGGGCCCAAGGTCAAATTCGAGGTTGATCCTGACTAGGTCAGGATCAAGCTCAAACTTGACTAGGTCAGGATCGAGGTCATACCTAACTAGGTCAGTCCCAACCTCGATTTTTCCCCCTTCCTTCAAATTTTTAGAATCCTTGATTTTTGGGCATCAGACTTTCGAAATATTTGTTTTCCTACCTCTGGGTTGGCCATTTCAAGTTTCGGGATGGTAAATCCTCTAATTAAATTTAATCTAGGTATATTTTCTAAAGGTTAGGACCTAATTGAGATTTAATTCTCCAAGGTGGCCCCTCTAGAGGATTGTGCCCTAGTTCACTATAAAAGGAGGCCTTCCTCTCTCATTTTCACATCTCATCCTCAAGCAATTGACATCCATTATTCACATCTCTTCAATCAAGTTTTCAAGTATTCAAGCAAGTCTTCAAGCATTCAAGTGTTCAAGCATCCATCCATCAAGGAGATCCATTGTTAGCTATTAAAGGATTCAATCTCTTTGGAGCCACCTTTGATGATCCATCCTTCTACATTCATTCAAGTCTTCTCATATGCAAAGATCAAGTCAAGATTGGTGTTGAAGATCAAATGCCATTGATTGGAGACATCCTACATTCATTCTACATCCATTGAAGTATTCCTACTTGTAGATTTGAGGATTCGAATCTTCTACAAGGACTTCAACATAAGTGAGGTGATTTGTTTCAATTACTTTGTTTATGCACACTATATTTCAATTCAATTTCAAGGTTAATTCCTAAACTGGTTTGACCAAGGCAAACCCCCCATACAACAAAAACCCCCATTTTCTTGTAGGTACAAGTGCAGGATTTCAGATCTAAGAGTGAATTTGGATACCCTTTTCAGTGAACTTTTGAGATCTGCAAACATAATCAGAATCAGCCTTCAAATAAAGAATGTAGTATTTGACCTTTTATGAGGGTGAAAGTCAACCTAAGCTCATCTTGGAGAAAGATTTCTGGGTTTTTTCTTTCTCGACATTCCACTACATAATAGGTTGCAGAATTGCCTGAAAGTACACACAGACATCAGAAATTGACATTTTCTAGATCTGCCCTAATTTGAAGTTAGTATTTGTATTTCAATTATTTTAGATTTCAAGCTTAATCCAACTATAGGGAAGTATAGGGTTTCTCTCTCTCTTTCATATTCTTCATAAATTGATTCGATTGTGCATTAACCTTTTCGTTGATCAAATTGGATCTCTCCTTTGGGAATTTGGATTTAGGAGTGAATCGTATATTTCCCCACACATCTATCTATCCACACTTACACATATAGAGGTGATTCCAAATTACCTCTATTCATTTTGGTGAACCCAACATACTTACTCTCTTTTCTTTTGTGGAATTGGATGCCTTATTGTGTTTTCCTTTTATCTTGTTAGTATTAGATTTTTCCTTTGTGTTAGATCTTGCATGCTGATTAGATTTCATATTCATGCTTTATGTGTTCTTAGTTTAGTTCATTTACATTACATTGGTTTATGAGGTTTACTACCACTAGTCCTACTTATAACATTCCAGTTAGAAGATGTCATAGACTCATGGGTGCCTTTGATCCTGAATCTTCCTCTCCTTTCCTTAGGATCCTAGATGATAACTTGATTCTTCTTGATTCCAATCCCACTATGGAGAAAAAATCTTCTCACTCATCTCATGATGAGGATGATGCTTTAAGAGTTCCTCCTAAACAAGTCCAAAAACTTTCCACTGAACTTGATAAAATGGGTAATTGGCTTATTCAAGAGAACCATAATCAAGATTCCATTCAAGCTATAGAGGCTCTTAAGAAAGTTCTCCATGATACTGATCAAGGTGTTAACCTCTTGTGTGGTATTACTCACCTTGTGCATTCAAATGTTAAACCTTTAGTTCAAGAAGCTCAAGATTTAGGGTTGATTCCTCCTATCACTAGTGTTGAACCTCCTAATCCTTTACCTAGTATTCCTACCTATACTCCTCCTTTGGTGATTGTGATGGTTCCCTCTATTCCTATGAGTGTTCCTCTTGTGTCCCTTCCTACATCACAACCTTCATATCATAATGTTCCTTTTACTTATTTCAATCCGCTTCCAACTGCAGTTCCTAGTGTTCCTCTAGTTGTGTCTTCTATTCTTGTAGCTTCTTACACTTTACCTAGTGTGTCTAATGTTTCTACTCCTCCCATTTCCTCTAATGATTCAAAAATCACCAATTTGGCTCAGACTATGTCATCCTTACAACAACAACTTGCTTCCTTAACTCAAAACAAGTTTAGTATTCCTACATGTGACATGGGAAGTCCCTTGTCTTGGGATATTATTCATACTCCTATTCCTTAGCAAGGTGAGATGCCTCGTATTGAGAATTATAATGGAAAAGGATATCATGTTCATCATGTTAAAACATTTCAAATCCTTTGTAGTGATTATGCTCACGACCATAGGATTTTAGCCAAACTGTTTCCTAAAAATTTCCATGACAAGGCCTTACAATGGTATTGTTCCTTGCCTCCTTATTCTATTGCTTCCTTTCTGCAACTTGCTAATGCCTTTATTCAACAATTTCAAAACAGCATTGTCCTGCAAGTGTCTTTGACTGATTTGATGCATTATAAACAAAGTGGTAAAGAAAAATTGACTAAATTTATTAGTAGATTTAAGCATTTGTATGCTCAGATTTCCTATCTTGTTCCTGATATGGATATTCAACGTGTGTTTATTTCAAATTTGCAAAAGGATATTAGAGATAAGATTCTACTTATTGAATTTACCTCTTTTCAACAACTTTGAGTAGCACTTCATCATTATCAATTACAAGTAAGTCAATTTGAGAGCACAACTCCAATGGCTCCTATTCCAGTTGATAAGAGTGATGCTGCTCCTAATCCAAACAAATTTAAAAAATTCAACAACTATGTCAAGATAAACAAACAAATGAATGCAGTTGTTGATCAAGTTGTTGTTGCATCTCACAATGCCACTTCTGCATCCACTGCTTTTTGATTAAATCGTACGTTTAATCCTCTTTTTGAATCTTTACATACTATTATGAATAGGTTGTTAACTGCTAATATGATTACTTTACCTCCTATTTGACCTCTTTTACCTATCATGATTTCCTCTAAATCTTTTGATCAAAATGCTTTTTGTCAATATCATCATCATAATGGTCATGATACTAAGAAATGTTATTCTTTAAAACATAAAGATCAAGACTTAATTGATTCTAAGGCTTTATCTATTGATAATCTGGATAGTAGTGGGAACAAATCTATTTCTCCTCCTAATCAGAACCTTCAAATCTATATGAACCCTTTACCTATGCATGATACTAATACTATTGCTCAGCCATCTGCTATGGAAATTGTGTATGATTCAAAGATGGATGATCTCAATCATGTTGTTAATCAAGTGGAGCATGTTGTTCAATCTGTATCTCCACCTCAACCTCAACTTCAATCTCAACCTCAGATTCAACCTCAAGCTCAATCTCAAACTCGACCAAAACCTAAACCTCAACAAAAATTTAAGAATAAAATACCTTGGGAACTTTTGATTACATTTGATGACTCTGAGACTATTAAAGCTCCTGATGGTTCCCTTTACATTGCTACTAGGATTTCTCAGAAACCTACTCGTGGTTGTCTTGTTGATACTACATCCTTAGTCAATGTTATCACTGAAGAAAATATTTTTATGAAAATCTTACAATGTGACTTTTATGATACATCAGATGTGTGGATTCAAACTTGCAATGGTTTTCTTTATCCATCCTTTGGTTCTATTACTTTACCGATTGAACTCTATGGAAAAATTGTGAACACTACCTTTGTTGTTGTTCCTACTTCTGATCAATTTCAAGTTAAGCTAGGTTTGCCTTGGTTGAATGCCATGCATTCTATTGCTTCACCTATCCATAAGTGTCTTAAGTTCATTCATGATGAAGAAGTGAGGATGATTAATCATAGTTTATATCAACCTTCTAGGCCTAGAGATTGTGTTGCTCTGGATTTCTTTTGGCCTTCATTACCTAATTCAAGTCCTCCTCGACTTGATAATCTTTTTTGATCATATCAATCTTATAAACATCATAAGATTCTTGAATTAAGCATACCTCCTATGGATCTTAATCGTGGTCTTTTACCTACACCTTCTATACCTCCTTTACTTATGACTTCTAGCTCTGTTAATCAAGTTCCTTCTACCGAACCTATCAAAGATCTTGTGATTGTTTCTCCTATGGTTAATAATCCTATTGATCTTCCTAAAGAACCTGTGAAGGATCCTATGATTGTTCCTCCTAGTTCTCAACCTATTTCAAATAAATCAAAATGTAATTGATCTGCTAATGAACGTCGTAAAAAGTGTTGTGCTTATCCTAAAGCTCAAATATCTTTACTTTCCTCAGAAAAACCTATGCATAATGTGGTAGAACAGATTGTTACTAGGGTAATCTTTAAGAAACCCCCCCTTTAAGAACGTGTAAAAAAGTGGCCAAAGTGAGAAGGGAAAAAAAGTAAATTTGGTGAAATTATTTTCTTTTCAAAGAAAAAAAAATAATCTCAATTGGCGAATCATTGATGCTCCCTGAAAGTAGGTGGAACTATCTTGGCGAATATAAAACAATATTTATAACTACAAAAATATAAATTGGCGAATATAAAATAGTTTTTATATTATAAAAAAAATACATTGGCGAATAGAAAATAGTATTTATATTATAATAAATATAAATTGGTGAATATAAAAGAGTATTTATATTATAAAAAATATAAATTGACGAATAGTTGTGGTGATTGGTAGCAGTGTGGCGTGTGCATAGTTGCAGCAGGCTAAAAGGAGGGTCGATGCTGATAGTTACAAAGATACGTAATGGTCAGGTTGATGGTGTGCGTGACTTCAAAATTTATGATCATAGGTAAGATATGGGGGTTCCGAGGCCACGTTGGTAGTCTGCATAACTTAGCCACAAAGTTGCAATGACATTGATCACTGAAGTACAATTAATGAGACTTAACGACGACAAGATTTTGATTAGATGTAAAAAAAGGTTAATTTGTACAAAATCTCAGCTATGAATCGTAAACATTCATTATCTTTCTTTTTAGAGCCAAGTCACATTATGCAAAAGTTTAATGCAACTGCCAAGTTGTCAGTTCAAAATTTAAAATCGCAGCTAGGATATGGTGGTTCTGAGGCAACGTCGACAGTTTGCATAACTTGAGTGGTACAAGTATCCATTATCCAGGCCAAGATTTTGATTAGACATTAAAAAAGATAATTTTAGGAGATATGAGCTATGATTCAACATTTATTATTCTTCTTTTCGACTTTAGAGCCAAGTTACACAGGACATTACAATGTCTGCAATTTTTCTTTACCAATATTCATTAATTTCATCTTGATTACTACCTGACGTGAAACATTCCTTCAAAATTTATTGTGGCTGGCAAGTTGGTGATTATTTTCTTTATATACTCCTCAGTAGTGGAATTGCAGAGCATAGGAGCTTTCTAAATTTCTAAATTTGGATGACAAGTTGGTGATTATTTGTATTTTCTCGGTGCTTTCACAGAATGGGTCTTCCAGTAGTTGAGGGATCATCAAATGAGAACCCAAAACCTGTTATCCAACCAAATTTGGATATGGAGGAGGAGATTCAATAGGATGTCCTCAGTCATCTAATGTCTGCATCAAGGGATCATCATCATACTACCAGTTACGCCGGTTACCTGAGTGACATGTTCGAACTCGAAGTAGAACATGACAAGGTGGAGATGCGCACCATTTTTGACAATCATGGCTTCGACCAAGAGGCATTCCAGGAGGAGATGAATCAGATGATCCCGTTATTTGCTACTCTATGCATAGACTAATCTGACTAATCTTTTTTTCTTTGTGCAATGTGGATCTTACCGTTACGAAATTTTTTGTTAATTGTTACTTGTAAGTTGTAATTTGTAAATATGAAATAATTGAATGTAGTTTTCATTTTGGTTTTGAAAACGATTGGTCCATAGCCATTCAAAACTTCAGTGAAATGTTGAATCAGTGAATCAGTTTAAGTTACCAGTATTATGTATATAATATATTGTATACCAGTTTTTGAATTAAATAGTAATACTGTAGTCTGTAAATTTGTAATACTGTATAGTAGTATACAAATGAAACAATGAGAAGTCATATGACTCTTTTTCAAATAGTGTTACTGGTTCCGAAGTTATGCTTGCTTGTTTCGTAGCTTCTCAATGTTTAAAACTTTAATTTATTATGATGGTTCCGAAGTTACACCTGGCTGTTTCGTAACTTCTCAATGGTTAATTTATTATGATGGTTAGGGGTTCCAAAGTAACACTAACACTTGGCTATTTCATAACTTCTCAACTTTTAATTTAATATGATGGTGATGTGTTCGGAAGTTACGCCTGCCTGTTTCGTAGCTTCTCAACATTTAAAACTTTAATTTATTATGATGGTTCCAAAGTTACACCTGCCTGTTTCGTAGCTTCTCAACGTTTAAAAATTTAATTTATTATGATGGTTATGAAATTATGCTTGGCTGTTTCATAGCTTGTCAACGTTTAAAACTTTAATTTATTATGATGGTTTTGAAGTTACGCTTGGCTGTTTTGTAGCTTCTCAACAGTTAATTTATTATGATGGTTAGGTGTTCTGAAGTAACGCTAGGCTATTGCATAACTTCTCAACATTGAATTTAATATGACGGTGATGTGTTCTGAAGTTATGCCTACCTATTTCGTAGCTTCTCAATGTTTAAAACTTTAATTTATTATGATGGTTCCACTTCCAAAGTTACACCTGCCTGTTTCGTAGCTTCTCAATGTTTAAAACTTTAATTTATTATGATGGTTCCGAAGTTACGCCTGGCTATTTCGTAGCTTCTCAATGGTTAATTTATTATGATGGTTAGGGGTCCGAAAGTAATGCATGGCTATTGCATAACTTCGTAAGGGGTTGAAAAGTGAGAGATGATTTGACAGAGACTAAGTTGCATGCCACATGGAAAGTGGGAAGTACAAGTGTCATCATTCATGCCACATGTGGCATGCCAGGCTATGTCGTAACATCTCAAGGTTTCATTTTTATAGTCAGTTTAACAATCTTGAAGTTTTCAAAAGGTGTTGTGTGATTTCGTAAGTCTCAAAGTTTTCAGATTTCAAATTCAAATGGCTAAGGGCCAAGGCCCCTGATTTGCAGGTAGCAATTTAGCACAGTTGAGATAGGGTATTACGGACCTAGGGTTAGAAACTTAGATGTACCATTGACAGTGACACTTTTTTTTAAAAGGTAATTACTAATTTCATGCGTGTGTGACTGTGCTTGATGAGACATTGAGATTTTAATTTTTAATATAGTAGGTGGCCTGGTGGCTGGTACCCTGGTTGTACTTGTGAGTTTCTTGTTACTTGTTAGTTATTAAATACAATTCACACTTCAGAGCATCCATAATTTCCAAAGTCGAAGAGCAACTAGAGAGTTTAGTACTTAAAAGAATGACAGAACAAGGATCTTTTGATGTTGTTGCAGTACCAAAAAAGAGTGCCATTGTGCATTCAAGAACAAAGAGGCCAAAAATATATGCTGAAGAATGGATGAAAC
The DNA here is from genome assembly GCA_027943335.1 of Chamaecyparis obtusa. Classification (NCBI taxonomy): domain Eukaryota; kingdom Viridiplantae; phylum Streptophyta; class Pinopsida; order Cupressales; family Cupressaceae; genus Chamaecyparis; species Chamaecyparis obtusa. The sequence continues at coordinate 161,294 of BSBK01009180.1, forward strand.
TGTTGCCTGGATCCTCAAATTTTCAATCAGCTAACACTTATGAATGGAGGGACCCTTATGCATTCTAAAGGGATGTTGAATGCCCAAACACAACTGGGTATGAGCTCTTCATGTTTTTCTATAACAATAGAATTAGAGGCCCTCCTGTTTCAAACCCATGGGACAGGAACTTGGCAAAGTTGATAGTACCTGAGGTATTTTTGGATGTAGACCTCATGAAAGTGCTAATTCAAGCATACAATCTAGTGACACAAGCTTTCCACAAGCATGACAAGTCTATACTCTTCATGTTAGATAGAGTGTCTTTTACTCAAGCTTTTGACCTTCAGGGACCTATGAGCATGGATATTGACCTAGCAAGAGAGGAGACCCTGTTTAATAGACAGAGAAACTACTACCATAGAAAGGTTATGAGGAGGCATATTCCTAGAGAAAACAAAGAGGTAGGGTTGTTACCCAAGAAGGTTGCAGATTCATTTGACTACCCAAGAGGCATATCCCTATTTCCAGAATACCATCTATGGTCTACACAAAGTTATTGGACTAGATGGAGGTTTGACAGTGACTCCTAACATTTTTTTCATGGCTATAGATGTTTAGGATCAATACACCAACAAGGAGTTTGATTATGTGGGGCACATAATCAATGTAATGCACTCTGAGTTGATGAATGTGAAGACTGATTTGAAAAGCTTCAAGTTCAATCACTACTCCATGCTAATGCACATGATCCTCTATTTCAATATTGGCTACATCAACCCAAGGTTCATTGATGAGACCGAGAATGAGGGAGGAACTATTCTGGTTCAGCTGTGGACCAGGTTATGGCATAGAACTGATCATTTCTCTAATTCCATTTTTAGTGATTTTGTGGATCCAATAATGAACATGTTATTTATTGTGAGGGATAGATTTACTTTACTTGTTAGAAAATTGCTTAGACCCTTAGCATTTAATATTCACAATGACAATTATGAGAATGACATCAAGCACAATTCGGGTGATATGTTTTTTTTTTTAGAATTTTACTCTTATAAGAGTGTATGCTTGCCCTCAACCTCCACACATACTGCCAACATTTGTCCCAAAAAGATTGGCAATAGTAGAATTCTTGTGGCAGCTTATCATGATGGATAGAGAGCACTTCGGCCCTAAAAGACATAAGGGAACCTTTCTGGCAAGGAGGTTCCAAATAGGGGATTTCTCTATAGGTAAAGATGTTGTGGACCAAATCCATGAATTCCTCAGATAATTTAGATTTCCCTTTGGTAAAGCAAGGATGTATGACCCTGAAGACTTCATTAGAGGAGCATTGAGAGAAATGAGGAATCACAATTTGGCTCTAAATCAGCCTATGGTAGAGGAGGATGTTATTAGAAATATTTTTAGCAAAGTTACTTGTCAAGAGAGAACCTGTAAATGGGAAAATATTGTAAGGGTAGAGGACCAATTGAAAAAGGTAGACCCTACCTTCCCTGGTTTCTTTCCTGATCTCAAATACATTAAGAAAATTGAAATGTGTATAGAGAATTACAAAGATATTATGTCTAAATTGCCAGACATCCCTGAGGAGAAGGAGGAGGATAGAATAAACCCTGAAGAAGTTGAACTTGATGTGGAGTTTATGGGAGAAACAGAACAAGCTGAGCCATCCACATTTGAGCAGGGACCATCAAAGAAACAAAATTTGATGAATGTACCAGAAAATGCAAGGCAAAAGGCACTATAAATCCTGCTAGGTAATAGCCATTACTTTGCTGACTTAAGACAATAATTTTTGACATCAATGGTAGATGAGGGAGAAAAGGTCGTAGATGAGTTAGAATTGGCTGCAGCTAGATTAGATGACAGGGTCATCCAAGCTAAAGAGTTTATAGATGATGATGAATTCATCAAGTCTGTTGAGTTTAAAATTTTTCTCTTTAGAGTTAAGCAAAATGAATTAACACTATCTTTGAAACTAGGGGAATTAGAGGAAAAAACTATTCAAATGATTGAAAAATTATAGGCCTATGATCCAACCAGTGAAACATTAAGTGTGGAGGAGGCAAGAGATCTTGTAAAGAGAAGTGGCATGTTGTTGATCCCTGGATGGGACTTGGAGTCCTCATTCCTAATCGACCAAATCAAGAGAAAAGATAAAGTTGTAGCTTATGAAGCTTTTGGCCTTGATGGACTCATGAGGGGTTCTAGATTCAATATGGACACTAAGACACTAGCAGTATGGTGTGTGGCCCCAGAATCTAGTAAGCCTAGATTGGTTGACATCCAAGACACCACACAGGGTAGCCAATTAATATGGAGGTTGTAGGACACTAAAGGATCAGAGATAGAAAATCTCTTACACCATGCATCCTCCATGAATAAAAAAGTGGTTGAGGACTTGGAGAATAGGCTAGCCAGGACATTCAGAGATTATGTGGCAACTAGAAAAAAGTTTGAAGAGGAACTGAAGAAGAATTATTTGTTGGATAAGACTGTGAAGGAGCTAAAAGATGAAATAAATACTCTAAAAAATCATTCTAGGGCATTTACAAAGGTCTGTGATGCAGGGGTCCAAACTGAGCATGAGGGGGGCTTAGCTACAGAACTTGCAATAGAAAAGATAAATGAGGAGAAGAATGAGGCCATCTTACAGGCCCTGTTAGATATTCTGTAGCACAGAATAAATGTAATTAAAGATAAATTTGATCTTGTTTTTAATGCTTATGGCAAGTTGCCAGAATTACAGAAAGAAGTGGATAGCTATGTACAATTTTTAAGTGGGTATCATGCAACTTGGTCTACCAGAGCACCACTTTTTGAGAGATTGGCATTTGCTCAATCTTTGGGAAGTGATATTCCAGAGATAGTTGTGAGGGTTGGTGAGGAGATAGATAAAATTAAAGCCATATTACCACTTTTTAAGGGTAAGGTGAATTTGATAGAGGCTAAGATAGCCATGCTCAACTCCTATTCCAAAAATTTTATCCCTTCCATTAAGAATGGGGATAGAGCCATAAAGAGCCTTGATCAGTGGAGGTCAGATGCTGATTTTTATTGCCTAGGAAGGAGGCATTTTTAGCTGAGGGGAATAATGTTGATTTGGAGAGCTTCAATAAAACCCTGGATGAAGCTATTAAGGCAGAGACAGATCTCACCAGGTTTGTAACAAATGTCAAAGCAATTACAGATGCCAGGCTTGGAAGACAAAAATCATAACTGCAGCTCGTCCAGGACTTCAATTGGCCATCAAAGGAAGAATTAACTGCATGGGATGAGCTAACAAAGGCTAAGAAAGTTAAATCCACTATAGTTGACTTGGACATTTTGGATGATGAGTAAGGAGGACATCTGGAGCACCTGACACCTGAGCTCAGAATATAGGGATGATCAGCTATCATTTAAGAATGGTGTAAGTTAGCTGGAATGGCGGTCACCATATCTTGTTATAACAACAGCTATCATGAATACTCATAGACAAAGGTGTTAGTTATCAGTGATCCAGGATGTAGAATAGGCCAAAATAATTGTCTTTCCACTGCCTGAGGGCTCATTGTATTTTATCTTTTATTGCTTTATTTCTTATGCTTTTTAGGTTTAGGGTTTTCAACCATCCGAAGCTTGTTGCATTCCCACTCATGGGAGAATTCCAAGATGGTTGAAACAAGGTATAAATAGAGTTGAAGACTCATTTTTGGAAGAGAGTTGAAAGATAATAGAAAAATTTGAACAAAATTGCTTTGAAGCAGACTTCTAAGTTGTGTGTTTGACCTTCTGAGTAATTGAATTTTGAATGTAATTAGAAAGTTGATTTTAATACAAATACACTGCAACTTTTGCCATATATTGTTGTTGTCTCTTTAGTTTTATGTTGTACTCTTGTATGTTTTACATGTCAAGCATTTAAAATATACCAGTTGTAACACAAATTGTTTAAATTGATTATGAGTTTCTTTCAAGGAAAGAATTAAACTTCTCATAATTCATTTCAAAGAGTGGACATATTTGTAAGGATTGTTGATAATAATAGTGTTTGGTTAACAAAGTAGTTTTTAAGGCAATCTACTTGAATTTGCAGATAGTATGTAAGGCATACTGTTGTATTTCTTTTAAAATTGTCTGGTTGATTTGCATTTGAATTTCTTTTGCCCATCAGATAAGGCACTGGTTTAGTATTTGTTTCTTATAGTCTGAATCTTTCCTAGTTAAACTCTACATCAGATTGATTTTGGTCATATGCAAAGTGTTTTATAGATTGATGCATTAGAAGGATAAATAGAAAATTAGTGTCCACTTATATAATACTATGTAAATCAGTAATCATTAGAAGGTAATACCTGACTACGTATGTGGAGCTCAAAAATGAAGGAATATCCTATCCAATCCTCAGAGTCAGCAATTAGGTCTTTCTCTTGTTTGAATTAGTCTCAAGAAGCATAGTCTCAAGTAACCTTTCAAACATTTGATCCATGCAAGAAAAATCCCTAACAGAGCTAATTGGCTCAAGTCAAGAATCTCAATTCTAATTAAGTAAATGCTTAGTATTAGGAAATTAGGTAATTGACAAATAATAAATTGACCATGTTGGTAGTATTTTTAGTTTTCAAAATTGTTTTGAGAATTTCCTGTAATTTTCCTCCCGAAGGCCTCAATTTCGATCAAAATGTTAAAACCCTAAGTGCTAGGTTGAGATATGCTCTAAAAATCCATTAAACCCTAGAAAGGCTCAGGTCAGTTCTATTTCATCGTTACTTTTTCAAAATTTCAAGTCACTTAAAAGAACCTTTAAGCATGTGCGCATTCCTAACAGACCACCGACAATGTTTCAAAGTAATGCTGGGTTGTTTCGTAACTTCTCCATGGTTAAGTGGTTAGGATGCTAATGGGTTCCGAACTTTTGAAGGACTCCCGACTAATGGCATGTGTAACTTTGGAACACTTTGTCAAGAATAGTTGGTTTACAGAGCTTCGTGAGGGTTTGTTGGCCATTAGTGTTGGAGGTTACGAAGCTGCAATGAAGCATCTAGCAGAAAGGTGTAACTTCGGAAAGGTTAATCAGTTACAAGATTAAACAGATGAGAGGTTATGAAAGGTTTTGAGTGGGACTTCACAAGGTTATATCAAATTACAAATTTCTTGAACATTCTACAATTACCAAAATCATATATATCCCTGGCACCTTCTATTGTGGACAAAGAGGGACATTCTAGTTTCTACAATCTATATTACAAAAATCATGAATTCAAAATTTCAAATTACAAATTACAAAAATTGAAATTGAAATTACAAAAATCATGAACAATACTTATTACTTGTACCCGTAGGCTTGTAACTAAATATGAGTCAATTAATAAATTGTCAATAAATTAATAAATATTCATAATCAAGTCCAATTCCATTATCAATTTATCCAACAAGTAAAGTAATAAGTATATAGTGTATAAAATTATAAATACCTATTAACCAAATGCTAATTCTAAATCACTTCACAGTTCACTCTTCACTCAGTGTCAGTGAGTAGTCTGCCTCACCCTCTTCTATATCCCACATGGAATCCAGCTCCTGAAATTGACAACTACTACTAGCAAGAGGTTCTTCTCCATTCTAAGTTGGGTATTCAAAATCAAAAAAATCTTCATCTTCATTCTGATTCTGGGACCAAGATCCATCGTTTGTCTCTGAACCACCATGTTTTGAACTAGTGTTCAAAAGCCCTCGTCTTTCACGCAGGGAATTCCAAATTGCCAATGCCCTATCATAAGGAAAGTCTGTAACATTGTATTGAGTTACAAACAACCTCAAGCAAGTTTCCAAATTTCTGTCTAGTTTGTTTCTGATCTTTGATTTCAAAAACCCCAATGCACTGAAAACTCTTTCATCTTCCACCAACCCCAATATCATTTTTTGACATAAATCAGCAAGTTTGAAATATTCTGATATTGAATCACACAGTACTTCACTCTACTCTATCCTTTTCCAAAGCCTAGTTATTGTACCAAGTTGAAATGGATTCTCCATGTTTTTTAACTGCAATTTCATACATGATGCAAATTGTCTACATTGTTTTTTGAGATTAGCTGAATCTATAATTCCATCAATTGGTTGTCCATTGCAATCTGCATGTTTTGAAAACTCTCTGATCTATTCATCAATTTTTTTATGAAACATATGAGCATCAAGTTGTCTATCTCCAATGTTTTTCCAAAAATGAGGAAACACACAACCCATGGCCTCAAGAATTTCTTCTCTAGGGAATCTTTCACAAATCTCACTTGAAAGTTGGTAAGAAATTGACTTCAAATTCTCACTAACAGATTTAACAAACATGTCAAAATCAGCCCTTTTAACTAGAAGTGGTTTACCTCTCTTGCCCGTCTTAGATTGGTGCATTGGTTTTTCATATCCTTTTACAAACACACATAAATCATTTTTTGCATTGAATTGAAAAAAATTCTCAGCATGATTCAAATCTATAATTATTTTCCACCTGAAAAAATTTGGACTTTGAATTGTTATCATATCTGAGTATAAATTATCCAGGGCAACACATGTCATTCTACATAAATCTGAGTACTCATGGATAGACATAGTCCTGTCTTGGGCTTTCTTAACAAGCTTGTTCATTAAATCTAGCATGGGGAGAAGACTGGCTAAAGTTAATAGAGTCTCTATATCACTTAACTTATGTAACAAATTAGGAGCTTTATCTACTATGAGGCGTTGCTCATATATTACTCCGATCAAGGATTGATATTTTGTTAGAACTCTTTCTACTGGTCCATGCAAAGAGATCCATTTGGTCTCAACATCCTTGAGAAGCTTGTTTCTTGGTGTTACTCCCTCAGAGAAAATCTTAAATTCTGCAAAATGTTTAGGACTTCTGCAGAAGTAAGAGTATATGTCGTGAACTAGATCTTCAACTTTTGACACTGTAGGAAAATTGCTTACAATTTTATATGCTAAATTCATTCGATGGGCCATGCAATGTATGCCAAGCATGTAAGGTGCAATACTAGTTTGTAATCTTGCATAGAGACCATTCCTTTGGCCTTGCATTACTGCAGCTCCATCAGCTCCAACACACACTAACTTCTTTCTAATTGTCAAATCATCCATACCAGCAACTTCCTGCAAAGCATTCTTCACTTTAGAATATAAGTTTTTTGCTGTTGAATTGCCCCTCATTTTATGAAGGCAGAGTAGATGAGCTTGCAGACATGTTCTTTTACTATATACACATGCATACAAATCCAAGTAGTGTTATCTATTGTAGTAACTTCATCTATAGATAATGAAATGAATCTGGACTATTTTACTTTCTCCTATAAATTTTGCTTTTCCACCTCAGAAAGACAGTTTGCCATTTCCCATCCAACGTTTGTTGACCAATGTGACATGGGATAGTGAGGAACTTTCAAAAAAGATAATAAATTACCATATTCTGAGAAGTCTCTCATAGGATGCCCTCTGGACATAATATGAAAAACAACACTCATCTGAATGGTCTTTGCTAGGTTTGCTTCATTGGTTGCATGTTTAAACCCAGCCTTGATTGGATTTTCACTACTAGAAATTACTGCCATTCTCTTGTTATGATCTTCATATTCTATGGCATAATTAACATGAAGACATTCTTCCTTTGATTTCCATCTCACTACTAATATTTCTTGTCCATCTATGGTCTATTTTTCATAAACCTTATGATGCAAAGTGGTTAGCGGAAGTGTGGGATAGGACAAAATTTGTCCTTCAAAACCTTCTAAAGGTTGTCAAAGAACCTAGGTGTCAAGAATCCCTCTACTAATGTGTGCCCTTCACACTCTTCAAAGTGCTGAAAAGATCCAATTTAGGTTATCACAACCCACAAACCAGGTACCTAATCACTGAGTCCCAACTTAAACACAAAAAAAAACCACCAATCACTGGTCAATAGGGCAGGCACAGAGCATATTTTCAGAGGTCTTTACTTGTTACACCATGAGTCAATAGAAACCAGGGTGATTATAATTGTAGAATGCTCTAGGCAGGTCTACAATACAACATACTCATGCAAGTAGCCACTCAAAACAACATTGTGACAAGTTGGACTGACAGAGTAGTCTTAACATAACTCGTGACTTAAACACACCGATCCAAACACTCATAGCACCTTATTCGGTGGGAACTTCACTATCATAGCTTTCAAGAATTTGCAATGAAAAATGACTTACAGGTGTTATGATCGAGATAGGCTTTATTGCAAATAAGCACTCGAATTGATTCACTAGACTTCGGTGTGGATTTGGGACTTCCTTACTTCTCTCTGACTAGAAAAAGGTATGGGAGTAGTGAGAAATGGAACAATATGGAAGAGTGCAATGTCACTGTTAATACATTTGGTTTTGAATAAAGAAATCCACTATTTGAAGCTTCTTCGAACATACACCATTTGCAGCCGACACCACGATCCACAAGCTTCGAGCAGTCACGCTACTGCATCTTGGACACCACAAATAGGCACAAAAATTGGTTCACTATCCGCCAGGGATACAGTCTACTGTCCGGTAACTCCCTAAGTGAGTTCACGATGTTTGTTCAGTCTCAGAATGGATTGGAGATTTTATCCCCCCTCTCGGGTTCGAGTTATTGAAACAGCAGGGTAGCGACGAGTGCGGAAGACTAGGCAATGTCGCAGTTGGCAGGGACAGAGTGTTTAACTTCAGACTACAATGTCTTGATAGTCACAGTGCTTGCTGCCACAAGCCTAAGCACCAAAAGAAAATGCGAGGGAATCTAAGAATAGTCCAACTCGCCAAGTTTGAGACTTGCTAAAATCCCCAATCACCATGTTGTATTGACTGTACATAGTCAGTTAAGGGTGCACACATTTCAGATGTACACCTAGGGCATCAAAATGCACCCATCTCCCTGCCAATTCTTCCTTCAAACCTACAAAATCTCATTGAAACATAATGAATATGGATTCCACCAAAGGATATTAAATTCCCATGTTGGAATGTGGAGTTCTGTCCAATCTTTGGTGGAAACCCGATTTAGGGCATTCAATCAAAAGCCCACACTCAACCCACAATAAATTTGGAACCTGGCCACTTCAAAACATAAGACTCAAATGCAGAGTAAAGATAGATGCACGGTTGAAATAGAAATGTCACGAAGGTGAAATCAGATCATCCTACGCCATGCCAAGTTGTTGTTCCTCAAAAATTATGAAAGGAATGATGAATAGACTTGCAAGGAAATGGTTGAAATTTTTATTGATTTAAAATAGCAGGATTACAGTATCTCTTCCTACTTCCCACCTGTAGGTTAAGTAGGCATTCCCAGCGGTTATGTTGGTAACCAACTAGCCATTTTGGGAATGTTTTACAATTATGTTTACAATTTTTGTAAACAATCTTTTAGCAATCCTAAACTAAGTGACTAGACTTGGTCTTAACCAAAACTTTCCGATCCTACATGGATCTTATTAAAGACACAAAATCCTAAAAATAGCCTAAGCTAAGGTTCAAGACAGCCTGCTGACCATTAAAAACCCGAGGGCTTATAAATGCCAATCCCGGGGCTAGGCCTTACAAAAGGTGTCTAGCTAGAACCTTTGTTTCTTTCAAACACTTAGACTAACTAGGGTGCTCCTGCACCACCTTACCAATATGCTTTTCTATAGTGTCAAGCTTTAGCTGCAACTTATTCTCTCTTTTAAGTTTCTAGGTACAAATCTTACACATGCATTATGTTGGTTGTTCATCATTGCTTAGGACTGGTTCAATGAACCAGTACTTTGCTACCCAATCAACCTTAAAATTTCTTGCCATTTCCCACTCTCGCCCCATTTTTACTTCCCTTTTTCTTTTCTTCCTACCAACATTATTATTATCTTCATTGCTAGCATTTTCTTCCAACTAGTTTTGCGTATCCCTTATAACATCTTCTCTCATGCCACCATTGTTATCCTCATTTGATGCATTTTGATTTTCATTTAACTCAATGACAACCCCAGCTTGTGGTACTGGTACTAGTGAGCTACTGTGAATGGATTTTGCACTCGCAATTGCAGATGTTGATGGAGTAGAAACATTTCCAACTCCAAAGAAAGCCTTTATGGTAGTATCTTTAAGTTTTGGGCATTTTGATGGCCTCCCAGGCCCTTCACTACCCCGAGGAGTCTTACCCTTTTCTAGCTTTCCAATCTCTTCACTGCCCTGAGCATGGTGGGAAGTCTGAGTCTCAACCTCCCTTGATATTTGAATCCCTTCAGTAGTAGTAGCTTGAGGATACTCAATCTTAGCCTCAGGATAGTCACCCTTGTCCGACTTCTTTACCCAATGACCTCTCACTAGTCACTAGGATTCTAGCCTCTACGAATTAAAATTAATAGCAATACTGTGAATTATGAAATGTGAACAAATAATTGTTTACCTTTGTCCTGCTTCCTCTGATTTCTAACTCTCCAAAATGTTGAATCCTCTATTTACTGTTGCAAGATTGTTATTTGTAAATCTGGCCCTCCAGGCTCTAGCTCCAAAAATTTGTAACGACGCAAGATAAGACTACTTTTAAGTTTTCTAAATTTGATTTGAATTTATATCAATCCATGATTCCAAATTCCAAATTTCCAATTTTTAAATTCTCGGGCTTTTGGTGAAAATGTGCCAAGTGCCAACCTGATCAATGCTATGTTTGGCGAAAAATTAAATATACGTGGTGAATAATTAATTAACGGGTTGGTGAAATACGTCATGGACCAATAAAAAAATTAATTAATGGGTTGGCGAAATACATCATGGACCAATAAAATAATTAACTAATGGATGGTGAAATAGGTCGTGGTTAAGATAACAATATAAACCATTTGGCTATTTCAAATTTTATATGCAATTCATAATTAATATTGTTGGCAAATAAGAGACCATTTAAAGAACCACGTCACATTAATTATAGGAGAATATGATGGTCAACAACATCAAACAAAAAATCTAATTGGTGATTCCAATTAATATTCAGCGGTTACCATGTCAAGATTGGGTGAATATTTTCCAGCGTATACCTGCGCGATTCGCCAATTCCATGAAATGTTATTCCCAGAATTCACCAAAAGGTGAATATTCGCCACTAAAAATTACACTGATTGTTACTAATAATGATGTTCACATGCATTATTATGATGATTCTATTCGTATCTTAGATCCTATTTTGATTAATTTGGATGAAGAAGATACTCTTGATGATACTGATGATGTTAATGATGAATATGAAGCTATTGACATTGACATTGATTTACCTAATATGCTTTCATCACAATTGATTCTTACACCTAGTGTCGACCATAGTGATTCTCAAGAGGATCCTCATTTGGAACTGGCTATCATTCCTACTGTGTTGTATATAGTCCCTCTTGCGAGTTACCCACCTTCCCTAAATTATATACAATGAGATGGGGATAGTAAGTGGCATGCTTGATCGGCTTGTCCTTCGTGGTAGCTTTGTTGTGTGTTTGCCTCTTGTACTGTGCTTCTCCCATAATGTGTTTGTTAAATATTGTTATATTGTTTCATACGATCCTTGTTACTCAGTTGGTGCAAAGTGATGAAGGAATTGAAACTGTTGTTCAAATTCTTCTATATGTATCTCTATTCTTCTATGCATTGTTCAATGTTATGTCGTAATTGTGCTATTGTTCGTAAATGTTTCCTTGTGTAATATTCTTAGATTCAAGATATGGTAGCACTAATTCTTTTTGGTCTCCATGTCATGGTCTGAAAAGATTCTCCTTTGTATATCTTATGTGATCTTTCCTCCTTTGTGATTGTAGTTCTACTTTCTTTGGGGAATGATGTCAATTCATTTGCAATAATATCATATATATATTATCTTATGATCATACTAACCCCACGGTAGGTAGATCCCTTGTGTGTTCTTTGTATGTTTTGGTGATATTTCCCTTGATTTGTCTTCATTTGGGGGCATCTCGATGCGGAAACATAATCAGTGGAGTTGTTTATGTTTCTGTTAAAGCCATTGCTCATGTTAAAGTGTCATCAATGCCTTTAACATGGGGGCATACGCTCTACTCACCTGTTGCACACAAGCACTTTTTGATACACATATATTATGTTTCAAGATACTTTTTTTATTCCTTTTTGGATTAGTAACTAATCCTTAAAGCATGGATTTATATTTTAGGATCTCTTGATCCCTCTAGTTTCAAATACACACATATTTTGATCCCTTAAGGTCGAAGGTGTCCTTAAGACTGGATCTCTTTTATTTTTATATTTATTCTTATGGAATAGAATATTCCTAAGAATGAATCCTTGATGGGTTGACTAGTGAGTAGCCACATTCACTAGGTGGTTCAATTCCATCTTTCCAGTTGCACCATTTTCCTGTGTGGTTCACAATGGGACATAAGTTCTCATTGGGCGAGGTAATCACACCTTCTTTCTCTAGAGATGTCTCTCTTATTGTGATCTAGGAGTTGACGAAGACTTGAGTCCCTCGGGGCTTAAGGTTTCCCTTTGTCCCTTAGATTACGATAAGTTTATCTTTTCATTCTGATCTCCTTTACCAAGAGCTTGCATCGAGTCCATACTCTTGCTAAAGTGGGGGCTTAATGTATCATCTTAAAATGGAAGCATTTTCATGATAAGAGCATTTAACCCTCTGAGTAAGTGGTCTAGGGTCATGTTAAGTAGCTTGATTGGGTCTTTGCATGTATTTGTCTTTCTCCCCACTTTCCACTTCTTTCCTGCACTTGATTTCTTCATTTTAGGTGAAATTAGGGATAGGATCTCAAGGATTCTCTTGAATTTCCCTCTTTTGTGGCTCTATTTTCTAGGTAGGACTTAGAAATAGGTCCTCCTAGCCTTCATCATAGTTATCATAGGATTTTATGCTTATCCCTGGCATTCTGTCCATGTCTGATATCATTTCTAGGTCTCTGGGCATCCCCGGGACCTACTGTCCTGGTTTTGACTAAATCTGGGCCCAGGGTCAAATTTGAGGTTGATCCTGACTAGGTCAGGATCGAGCTCAAACCTAACTAGGTTAGGATCAAGGTCGTACCTGACTAGGTCATTCCCAAGTCATTCCCAACCTCAATTTTTCCCCCTTCCTTAAAATTTCCAGAATCCTTGATTTCAGGGCATTGGGCTTTCAAAATATTTGTTTTCCCACCTCCGGGTTGGCCATTTCAAGTTTTAGGATGGTAAATCCTCTAATTTCATTTAATCTAGGTATATTTTCTAAAGGTTAGGACCTAATTGGGATTTAATTCTCCAAGGTGGCCCCTCTAGAGGATTGTGCCGTAGTTCACTATAAAAGGAGGCCTTCCTCTCTCATTTTCACATCTCATCCTCAAGAAATTGACATCCATTATTCACATCTCTTCAAGAAATTCTTCAAGCATTCAAGTGTTTAAGCATCCATCCATCAAGGAGATCCATTGTTAGCTATTGAAGGATTCAATCTCTTTGGAGCCCCCTTTGATGATCCATCCTTCTACATTCATTCAAGCCTTCTCATATGCAAAGATCAAGTCAAGATTGGTGTTGAAGATAAAATGCCATTGATTGGAGACATCCTACATTCATTCTACATCCATTGAAGCATTCCTACTTGTGTATTTGAGGATTCAAATCTTCTACAAGGACTTCAACATAAGCGAGGTTATTTATTTCAATTACTTTGTTTATGCACACTATATTTCAATTCAATTTCAAGGTTAATTCCTAAACTGGGGTTTGACCAAGGCAAAGCCCCCATACAAAAAAAAAAAAACCCCATTTTCTTGTAGGTACAAGTGTGGGATTTTGAATCTGAGAGCGAATTTGGATACCTTTTTTTGGTGAACTTCTGAGATTTGTGAACAGAATCAGAATCGGCCTTCAAATAAAGAATGTAGTATTTGACCTTTTATGAGGGTCAAAGTTGACCTGAGCTCATCTTGCAAAAACATTTATGGGTTTTCTCTATCTCAACATTTCCAATCTAGAACAAGTTGCAAAATTGCTTGAAAGTACACATAGACATCAGAAATTGACATTTTCCAGATCTGCCCTAATTTGAGGTTAGTATTTGTATTTCAATTATTTTAGATTTCAAGCTTAATCCAACTATAAGGAAGTATAGGGTTTCTCTCTCTCTTTCATATTCTTCGTAGATTGATTCAATTGTGCATTAACCTTTTGGTTGATCAAATTGGATCTCTCCTTTGGGATTTTGGATTTAGGAGTGAATATCATATTTCCCCACACATCTATCTATCCACACTTACACATATAGAGGTGATTCCAAATTACCTCTATTCATATAGATAGAGAACATGAGTATAATATGCAGCAAGATGAGCTTTCCTATCAAGCTTATACTCATTAGGAAGAGGTGGAGGCTCAAAGGAATGAACAGGAGTTGTTTGCTAAACAAGTTGCAGTCAAAGAGGAATGAGAAAAGTATTTGTTGTCATGGTTACAAAGGAAACAAACTGAATTAGCCCTTTGTACACCAATTCAACTTGTAAACAAAGAGGTTCCTAAGCTTTTGATTCCAAGTTTCAGGTTAGGTGATTCTGTTCATTTTCCAAGTAGTTCTTCAAAGTTTGAAATTCCAAGTTTTAGGGGTCATAGTCTTTCTAATAAAATAGAACAACCCATACATGATTCCATAATTGAGAAAAGTAAGCCAAATCAATTCCTTCATCTTTAGATTAATTCTAAACTAAATCATCAAATTATTGAGCAGCCATGGCAGCCTTCTTGGACCAAACATCCTGAATTTACAATACCAAACCTTTTAAAGGTTATTCCATGTAAGCCATTCCCTGATTAGAGGGCTGCAAATGAGGTTACTACTCTTAATTCAAAGCTGGATGACAAAGTGTCAAAGGCTCAAGAGTAGAATGATGAACAATTTCCAATGGTTTCAGAAGAAGAGGAGGTTGATTCAGGAGAAGATGCAATGTTTTAGGCTGATGAACTACCCTTTTTTGTTGAACTTCCTACTTTTGTGGAGTAGTTGAATGAAAATGAGCAAGAAAAGGTTGTTAAAGAGGATATTTCCTTCGATTTGTTGAATGAACTTCCTGGTTTTGTTAAGCTAGATGAAGAGGATATAACTGTGATCACCTCAACAACAAGTTTGCCATAGCTGGAAGGTATAAATCATGATGTTGATTTTCTAGTTTATGAGCTTTCAGTAGAAGAGGGAGTTTTCCAAAATGAGGAAGATGACAATAACCTTGCAGAGGATTGTTTTGATTGCATCATAGAAGATTTTTGTGTAAAACTTGATGATATTGAAATGGTTTTTCTTACTATCCTTATGTGAGCAGATAGCTTTGATGAGTTATTTGTTGTCTTAATAGAAGATAATCATCTTCTGACCATGGAAGAGGAGTTAACATGGCTATCAATTATGCAGGAAAGCCATGATAAATCAGAAACTAAAGAAGCCAGCGAAGAGAGCTCCAATCTTGTGCTCTCAAGAGGTTACCCAATTCGGTGCCTGGCTCATATGGAGACAAGTGAGAAGGCCTCATTTATGTCAGCACCTGATTATGAGGATGTTGATGAGGAAAATCAAATCCACCATGCTAATTCATTACAAATTGCCAATCTTTTCAATCAGCATGGTGAAGTAAGTGAAATCACTTTCATCTTTCAGGAAATATTGCATGAGTTGGCTAAATATGTTTCATTTTTCCATCTTCATGTATTTTCCTATGGGCATGTGCATCATTGCAATTTTAAGAGAAAAGGAATTTACTTCAGCCAACCAGTAAATGGTTTTGTTTAGCATGTTTTTTTGTTGGTTAGGCTAGGGTAGGTTCATTTTTTCTTAGTTTTCCCTAAGTGCTCTCAAGCATAGTTACAATAGTTTTAGTTTTAGTTTTCCCAATTTTCAATAATTTCCAAGAGTTTTCTGATATGTTACAAGTGAGTTACAACCAAAGTTCAAAGCTGATTTAAGTCTATTTTGAGTATTCCAAGAGACTCTATGCCCAATGGACTATTTTAAGCTATTGGTCATAATGTCTAGCAGGCAGACATATAGCACAAATCACCAAAAATGTTACCGATTTACGGTACCAAGATCAAGCAAATGAGCTGTCATGTTTTAATATGATTTGAGGTTGCATTTTTTTTTTTTTTTTTCTGAGATACATATATATGCAAAAGATGGAACATTTTTGAGAAAAAGTAATCTTTATTGACAACATAAGTGAAACATGTCTCTCACAAGCCGTGAGACTAACCCTTGTGATACAAATGAAATGAAAACAAAGATATATATTTACATATGCTAAAGAAAAGTGAAGGCACACATAGTGTAGGGTGACTCGTCATTGCCTGGATGATGACCCCAGCTTGTGTTGTTTTTCCTTGTCTTTATTTCTCCCTCTTGTCTTGCATCCATCCATTGAACAACTTGCTACTCCATTCCTTCATATGAAAGATAAAAATGACATTAGATCTCATAAGATCTAATCAATGATACGTCATTGTGCACTATGGATGTCCACATCTACAAATATATAAATTTGTTACTCACATGCATCACAAGGGGTAGCCTATCACAAAGATCTGTGAAAGTATGAGATATCAAAGCAAAACTCATATGTCATTATTTTTTATAACTAGTTTTCTTCATGTGTAGTTACAAGTGTCTATCATGTAGCACGTGGAGTCAAATGTGGCTCCCACAAGGGTAGAGCCCAGCATGCTACAGGATAGAAAATTATCAACATTGAAGCAGTGGCATCAAAGTGGTATTCAATGAGATAAAGTAAAAGTACAGTCCATTTATTTTAGTACAATATTGATAACACTTCAAAGGAGCTGTGATAAAATTAGTATTTGATATTTCATGATAGCAATGAGCTTAAAATGATAGAAATATATGCTGCTACGAGAATTAGATATACTCATGCAATAATCAGTAGTGTAAAGGACAAGCATAGTCTTCATTTAATGTAGCAAGGATGAACATGGTGTCAAGGGACTTAACAAGTGGATTGTCAGATAAAGAACTATGTACTTTTATTAAGAAATCTGCCAAATCATTCTTTAACTTTTGGGGATTAGTAAGCCATCAGATTAATTCTTTCAATGGTTTAATGAGTCATGGAGTTTTGAAGGATCAACAATCATGTCATACAGGTGAAGTGTCTCAGAGTGACAAGTAATGGCATTAACATCCCAATGAGATCAAAGTAAGAAAGAGCATCAACAAATCAATAATAGAGATATGATTAGAGGTTTTCAATGCCCCAAAGACAATAATTCTAAAGAAAAATACCATAGTATAAGTGTTATGCATTAGTCAAAAGAAATGTGTCAAGAACTCAATGAATACAATGAAAAGATCATGCATAAAACCCTCCAGATTTGCCATAGAATTCTGGAAATAATAAGTGAAGATTCAAAGCATGTTGAGCAAGCTGAAAGTTATCAATTTATTTTGGTTTTTTAGCTTTCGGGTGTACAAGGTTGCTCAATATGAAACAAGGATAAAGAATGATCATTTTTAGACTTTATTGATGAAAGCTAACAACAACAAAGCCTTCATTCAAGCCAGCATAGAAAAAATCAGTTTCTTGCATACAAATCAGAGATTGTTTCGGCATAAGGTGAATACATAGGGAAGATGTATCATTTTTTTTCCTTGAGCAACCTTGAGTAACATATCAAACATGGCAGAGAAAAACACCAAGATTCCAAAAGGAATCGAGCACCAAGGAGGGAGTGCATTAAAATTAGTATAAATGCCTACCTTTTTTGTAAATCATGGAGTAGAAGAGACCCAAATGCAGTGTTTAGCTTCAAGTAAATATGCAATGATAGAAAGGTAGATTGAATCTACAATTCATGCCTGCAAATGCATTCTTCCAAACACCATTCCTCATGGTGACTACAATAGCAAAGAAAGACTCCAAGAAAAGAAGGGAATCAAGTGTAAACACCCTCATCCATGGCGTGAGTAGTAGCAACAAAAAAATGCAGGCAAAACCCTCTGTATTTTCTCATGGCGACTATGACATCCTTTCTCAACCAAGCAAAATGCAAAATGAAGTAATGAATAAGTTGAGGGTTCGAAGATCCCCTATATCCTTCCTCACGTGAAAATGAAAAAGGCTTTGTTTCCTTTGTTTTAATTTCTTCCTTTCCTCTTAAAAGCTCACGCCATTTATTGGCAAAATGAAACAAAATTAAAGTTTCATGTAAGTGATTATTTTTTATCACTTCTTTTTTCAAACTCCATAGTCATAAATATATTATGGGCTTTATTAATAAAAATAATATTTTACAAATCATTTTTATTAATATAGTTCACAATGTAAAATATCTTACTTAGATCTTTTAGAAAGTAAATTATAAATATTTTATTTACAAATTTTAATAAGTATTAATAAATCATTTATTATTTATTATTTTAATAAATATTTTTATATTAATAATGTTACTAAGTGATTTTAATTATCGCTTAGATAAACATTATTAACATAATTAATATTTATGAAAATAATAAATTACAAATTAATTATTAATTATTATTAAATTATTATAAATAGTAATTATCTTATAATTTATTTATTAAATAAATATCTTAGATATTTATTAGATAAGTGAATAATAATTATTTAATATTTGTAATGCAAAAATAAGATATTTATTTTTATCTTTTTAAAAAGAAAGATCTAAGATATTTTTCAAATATATGACTAACTGATGAGGTCATGAGATAGACTTGAAATTTTTGTGTGGAGTTATTACTGATTCAGGAGCTTTTATGAGTTTTTTAGAGATAAGACTACATTTATGAGGACATTTATGATGATATTTGAGGAGGCATGATTTTTAGGCTTACTTGATGACTTTTTGAAGTCTTTTGAATGGCTCAAAATTAGCCTTGTAGGATAATTCTGACCCAAAAGTTATTGCTTTCAGAATGTTGTTGGCTTTAGAATGCATAAGTATGAGTTGAAGGCTCATTTGTAAAGAGTTATCTTTCTCTTTGGCTGGCTGTTCTGCAACTTTTTTCTAAGTTCTTAACAGAAGCAAGGGATTTTGTAACCTATTCCTGAGATATGCAAATCTATGACACCTTTTTGTTGTAATTTGTAGCTTATGACTTCCCTTCTTAGTTTGTTATTGTGTACTTAATGTTGGTACAAAATTTTGTGATGTTCTTTGTCCTTAATTTGTACCACATATTAGTGCCTTTATGTAGTACTTCATACTTTTTTGCAGGTTTTAAGTTGTGCTCAGTCATCTTTGGCCTTCTTACAAACTGATTATGCAGAGATTATGATTTAGTGGAGTTGTGTAAGAGAGCTTATGTTACCATTTCATTGTGTGTCAAGTTTTTTGTGTATTTTCTTAGATTTTCAGTTTGGTATATCACCCTTTAGGACTTAGATTTTATTTCTATTATCCTTCTATCCCTTTTCTAGCAGAAGTTTTAGTTTTAGGTGAAATATCATATAGGACCTGGCCTTAAATCCAGAGATACATTCCAGCCATAGGTTACCCATAGCCATGGAGTGTTTCCATGTTCCTCAAAGTTAATCAAGTAGTTTTGGCAACTTGATTAGGGTGCAACTTTTAGAGATAACACTATCAAAATGATGCATGAAATGTCTAAAACAATGAACTAGGTAAAACACTTTCCATAATTTTGGATTTGAACAGAGGCCAAATCTGTATAGCTATATCAGAGAAAAATGTCAAATTGAATGTGATCAAGATATAGAAATCAATATTCACTAGCATAATACATGTTATAGATTATACAAAATTGTAATTTTTTATGTATGCTAATGAGATCACACCTAAATAGTATGGAAATTAATCTCTCTACTGAGTCTATTCACACACATTCTTAAAGGGTATTTGAGCACATAAACTTAATGAAATACAATTGTTTTAGCTAACTAAAAGTGAAAGGTTTAGTTTTTATTGACCACAACCTTAACCTCCACTTGAAGAACAATCCAGGTTAGAAACTCTACAATTATGGCTTTCAGTAATTTTATAGCATACACTAGTTGGTGAAGAACTTACATGCTTGTCATTTCTATTATCAAGTTTCTAACAAAGATGGTCAACCTATTGATCTCAATAAGATTGATCACAATTCAGAATAGATCACAAGTGGTGAGGAGTATTCATTTACTAAAGAGGACATGGGTGAGAACAGGGATGTAGGGGAATCAACTTTTGTTTCAAATTTCTGGTCATAGCAAGCTTAGAGGCTATTAGCCTATTTGTACTCTCCTAATTTGTATATGGACTCTAAGTGAAATTTTGAATTTCAAGTAGAACTTGAGAATAATTGACAACACTAAATCTCCATTCATCTTGCAATTGAAATTCAGAATTTGAAAGCAATTCGCAACATTGAATCTTTGTTCAGGCCTTGTTTCTCTTTCTCCACACTCTTTAACTCTACATATAATTGTTAAATTTCCTAAATTACAATTTATTACAACAAAAGGTGTGATATCAATACATATTTACATTTTTACATAACACAATTTTAAGGAAATCCTACATTGTTTCCTCTTCTTCCTTCGGGCCTTCCTTAGAGTAAGGATTATGGTTTGAGGATTCTTCCCTAGGGTTGATTTTCCAGTAATATTCTAACACTTCTTAACTGATTGAGGGCGTGTTTCTCTTGCACTCAAAAGGGAAATCTCTTACCATAGATGGTTTAAATTTTTTTTTAATGTGTTTTCAAAATATTCCTGCTGCTCCAAATCCTTCTTTGCCTTCTCAAAATCATTTAGCCTTTTCAATATATCTAGATTGCGATGTTTTGTTAGTGCTTTTTGGAAACACTCAATTGTTGGTTCATAGTCTTTAGCACATTTAGTCATCTTAATAGGTCGATCCTTTTCTAGTCAATGCTCGTGCAATCATTTTATAGATTGGTCATAGTTATCTACCTCATTCAATAGCCTTATCACAGTCTTTGATGCATTCCTCATACTACAAGAGAAACAGATAAATTGTTAAGGACGCACCATTTTGCATGAAATGAAAAACATAACTAATATTCGCTAGAGTTCACACATAATACATTGCATTAAAAATGATTAATTCCTCCAATCTCATATACTAAAATCTTTGTTGACCCACTCTTGAGAAGCATCTATCACTTATACATGAATTGAACACATCATTATTTGCAAGGGAGTTGGTTTATAGGAGTGCTTCACACCATCACTGCCACTTACAAATTTACCCCTTTCAATTTTATAGATTGAACATAAATTGATCAACTTCTTAATTACAATAAACAACCATATTATTTTTCATTAATCTGATATTGTACTTGATTTGTCGATGGATTTGTTCCCCTCTAATTAAATAAACCTTTCAGACCTACTCATCATCCATTTACCAAGAAAACCCAACTATAATCATCCTCATAACATCTCAATTACAATGAACCACCATATCATTTCTCATTAATTTGATGATCATACTTGATTCATCAATGGAATTATTCCCCTCTAATTAGACAAACCTTTCAGGCCTACTCATCAACCATTTACCAAGAAAGCAAGGAGAAACATTCTTTACGCATACTCATTATAGATTAGACTAAGAGAATAGTTCCACCACAACATAATTATCAAGTACATATTAAAACTATCCTTGAAAACATTTTTTCAGATAATAGCTTTAATCCAATTCGCACTTTTACGTTAAAGGGGTTGAAGGTGAAAAATAGAATATAAAAGTTCCAAACCAAATTCAATGGTCATAAAATAAAAGTGAAAAGGCCTCATGTTCCCACAAGAAGCCCTTACAGAAAAAGGGTCAACTAGTCTGGAACTTATACATATTTACCTTTACATTTATAATTTTATTTCCATAATCTAGTGAAGAACCTTAGGCAAGCATGAAGCTGAAATTACATCATAAGTATTATAACATAAATAGGTATAGAACTATATGCAAATTAGATGTCTATTACTAGAAATGAAATACTAACTAATTTAAGCTACTAAATCAATATAAATACAACACAATGAAGATTGCAAAGGATTAAATGAAATCAAAACAAAGCATTTACCTTCCTCTTACCGAAGTAGCTTGTCTCCATTGTCCTCCTAGCCTTGATTTATTGGATGTGGTGAGCTCTCAAATTTCCAAATGATTTCTCTTTTGCCCAAGATGCTTCCAAAGTGTGGAGATTTGATAATTTCTATGCAAACTAGCCTAAAACCTTGATTATGAAACTATGGTGGATGAAATGCTATGTAAATGGTTTAATGATGTTTGATTACTTTAACACTTGATTTCTTGGATGCTTGAATTATTGAAAATGACTAATGCTATTAGGATCTCAAAGGAAGAGAAAGGCTCCTTTTATAGGTTTTTGGAGGACTCAAGCCTAGTTGGCAAGATCCTAAGGTGGAGACTGAAAGGTGGAGGATCCTAGGGTGGAGATTGACTTGGTTGAAGGGGTTGAGAGAAAAGGGGATGTAGTTGGAATGTGAGAGGAAGAATAGGAAGAATGTTCCTCCTACATTGACAAGGAAGAGTGGAAGGTGGAAGGGAAAGACACATGTCAAGTGTCTCACAAAGACCAATGAGAAGAAGGGGGAAAGACCTTTTCTCCATAAGGACTCTTGGTAAAAGTGTCCCATGAGTCATCTTTGACTCCTTGAGGTGGCTTGAGAAACCCCTTAGGAATAGGGAAGTATTCTTGACCAAGTATGGAGGAAGACATGGGGTCATGAGACCAAGTCTTATGAGGCCACATAGCCCTTAAAAAATAGGACATGTATTTGTGAGGATAATGACTTTTTAATAATTAATAAAAATTAATTATTTTAGCCAAGGTGATGTGTTAAGTGACTAGGTCTATGAGATGAACTAAAAGACTTAATCATATTAGTGATTGTATAATTGAATAATTCATTAAATTGCTTTAATAAGACTAATTTAGAAGACTTAGGATAAGAAGAATAGGATAAAGTGAATGTACTAAATAAATTTTATAATTTATTTAATAATAGAGGAAATAAATATTAATTAAATAATAAATATTTAATTAATTCATCAAACCAATATTAATTAAATAATAAATATTTAATTAATTTATCAAGCCATTTTTAAGTGTATACATTTTGCCCCTCTTTGAAATAATGTGTTGGTCACATTGTTTCAAAGAAAAATCAAGCATTTTTCCCTTGCCCCAGACTACACCCCAGACAGAAGTGATGCTAGCATGCCCCCTTGAGAGATTGATCGGCAAATTAATACAATTTTTAGAGGTTTTTTTTTTAGTTTTGGTTTGACGATCAATCTCATGAAAAGAATCAGAGAAAACAAGTGTGAAAATGGGATGATAGAAATATTTCGTTAGGTAGGGTCCACACACTAAGCAAAATGGGTCCACAAGCTACATATAGGGTCAAAGGTTCCAATAGATGGTCATTGGTACACTTTGTCATTTAGAGATTTGGAGCTTGTGGAGAGAAGAGAGTAGAGCTGAGAAGATGTCATTCCCACTGCTAGATCATCGATTTGAGAAAGTCAGCCGCTTCCAGAGACTTCCTGATTCAGGAGAGCCGGTAGGTGATCTAATCTTGCTTTGTGATTTTATTTTTTTGCATGTTTTACAGTAGGATTTTAGCATGTTTAGTTTAGATTCAACCTAGGTTTAGATAGGATAATTTTCTATTCTTGGGTGGAAAACATATTGATGCAGGAGCATCTTGGGACTTGAGCAATCTTGCATCACTAAAAATATTTCATGTTCCTGTACCTGTCTATTGTTTTTTTTGTAGCCATTGTTTTTGTTGGTTTCTTGCCTTAAAAAGTTAATGCAGTATTGTGGACCTATTCTTGAGCACTATCCTAAGATCCCATGTCCTAATTCAAATGGATTTGGGAATTATCTTCATTTTCCTTAGGTATCAATTTTCTGCTAGTTTCGCATGAAACGTGGAGTGTTTCACCTTGTGCGGTTCCTTATGACGGAATTGGATCTTTCAAAGTTTGGGATATGTTCTTGGATCATGTGTGGACCTAAATGTGGCTTCACATCATGTTTTTTATTTCTTTCCTTAGTTTTGGTTTCTCTCCTTAGGTTGGACCTATAATGTAATTAATGCCTGACTGGCTGACTTGTGGCTTAGCTAGTTATATATTGGGAGGTTGGGTTGATGTAGGGGTAGGATAAGAGAGAGAAGAGTAGAGAAGAGAGAAGGGAGGAATCATAATTAGATCCTATGAGATCATGAAGATTAGATTATTTATCTGATATTGTAATAGCAAAGCTAGTGGTTTGCATGCTTGGAGACAAGGAGATTTCTTGGAGGCTTGCAAGCTCAAGTTAGATCTACCTCAGTGTTTCCATCAATTGTTGATGTGTTTCAGAGCTAGACTAGCTAGGAGATTGCAGAAACACTTTTTTAATTTCATTGTATAAGGCCGAAACCCAGAAGGCCTCATAGTTGGGCATGTTGAATGAAATTATACTTTGAAACATTATATTATTGTATTACATCGTGATTGTTGTTGTTATAGTTGTTGGTGTAGGTTTGGACCATCCATTATTGGATCCTCCATCCCTGCCCTTCATCAGGTGGTATCATAGGTTGAAGATTCTGAGTGTGTGGACAAATTGCCGAAGGTGAGGTAGTTTGCACCAGGACCTTGGGTTGAAGATGTCTCTGAGGAGAGCTCAAGAGATCTTAGAGGAAGAACCTATTGGGGAATTCAATCTTGATTATTTTAGGGCTTTGCAGAAACAAGTGCAAGATCTACAAGAGGAATTGAGAAAGAAGAATACATCAAAAGAATATAGTGAAGATGAGTTTGAGGAAGAAGATCATTTTGAAGAAGCTATAGAAGAAGCCATGGATCCAAAAGAGACTAGAATCCTAAAGGCTATGTCTAAAATTGGGAAAAGACCTAAGATTAAAGTTTTTACATTTGCTAGAAGCCTTAGGCCAAAAGAGTTGATTGATTGGATTAATGAGATGGATGAATACTTTGAGTATGAAGAAATAGAAGATCCTGATAGAGTTCGATTTGCAAAGACTAAGTTGAAGGGTCATGCAAATATTTGGTGGAGAGAAGTTCAATTGGAAAGAAGTAGGAGAGGAAAAGAAAATATCACTAGATGGAACAAAATGGTTGACAAGTTGAAAAATAAATTCATCCTAGTGGATTATGAGTTAGAGATGTTTAAGAAGATGCAAGCCTTGAAGCAGACCAACAAATCAATGCAAGAGTATACTGAGGATTTTTACAAAATCCTATTTAGGACTGGTCATTCTAAAGCTGATAAAGAGAAGTTTGCTAGGTATGTTTATGGATTGAGACCTAGTATTCAAGAAGAGTTACTTACTATTCAGATGAAAACTATAGGAGATGCTTATCATATGGCATTGAAGATTGAGGAGAAGTTGAACAAGAGGTTTGAAGGAAGACAAAATAATAGGAACTGAGGTGGTAAGACTGGTGAAATAATCACTAGAGGTAATGTGGTAGAGAATCCTAAGCAGACTGATGAAGGATCTGGCAGTGGTCAAACTGCTAAGAACTACAATAATGGACAAAGAGGGAGATGGAGAAATGAGTTCACTGGTACTTATTTTTAGTGTGGTGAGAAGGGTCATAGAATTTTTCAATGTCCTAGGAAAAGAGTTGCACTAACTGCCCAAGAAGACATAGAGAATGTTTTAGAACAAGGTGAATTGCTTATCACTAGGAGGTTAGCTACATGTGTTAAGGAACCAATGCAAAGAAGGAATTTGTTTAGAACCAAATGTAAGTACAAGAATAAGGTATGTAATGTTATAGTTGATGTTGGCAGTTCTGAAAACTTTGTTTCAGAAGAGATGGTTAGTAAGTTGAATTTGGAAAGAAAGAAACACCCTAACCCTTATCAGATTGGTTGGATACAAGATGTGTCTAAGGTTAAGATTGAAGAGAAATGCTTGGTTAAATTTCAAATTGTATCTTATCATGATGAAATATTATGTGATGTATTGCCTATGGATGCTTGTCATCTGTTACTTGGGAGACCTTGGCAATTTGAGAGGCATGTTATGTTTGATGGTCGTGCAAATACATATGTGGTAATGCATGATGGATCTAGGCATGTGTTATTACCTTTGTAGGAAGCAGGGACCAGGGGATGTGGAGTTGTTAGGTGTTGTCATTTTGATAGTGATAAACATTAGGATTAGAGTTGATGAACCTATCCCTATGGATAAAAGGGAGCCGAGTTTGAAAGGAAAAGAGGATAACATAGCTGAGGAATTTATAGAAATTAAGAGGTAGATGGTCTTTCTAACAAAGATAGTGTAGAAAATGATGGCACTAGTGATATAGAGAGATGCAAATGGTGCCGAGTTGATTAGTAAGTCTAGAGAATATATGATTCACTAAAGTGCTAGTGTAATCAACAGTGGAAAAGATGGTCAGAATTAGTATCTGTCAGTTGCAGCTAGGAAAGATGAGAAAAGTGCAGGACAAGACGATTTTTTGGGTGTGACAATGGATAAAGTGAAGACAAAATGGAATGAAGGACAAGAGGAGATATGGGTTAAGAACAGATGTGGTATACCTATCCTAATTCCCTTGAGACATTCATGAGAACTTTTTATTTACCTAAGGTGTCTGATGAAGGACCATCTTGGGTCTTGAGCAATCTTGCATCACCAAAAATATTTCTTGTTCCTATACCTATCTTTTTTTTGTTTTGTAGCCATTTTTGTTGTTGGTTTCTTGCCTTGCGAAGTTAATGCAGTGTTCTGGAACTATTCTTGAGAACTATCCTAAGATCGCACATCCTAATTCATTTGGATCTAGGAGTTATCTTCATTTTCCTCGGGTATCAATTTTCTACCAATTTCACATGAAATGTGGAGTGTTTCACCTTGCGTGGTTCCTTATGAGGGAATTGGATCTTGAAAAGTTTGGGATATGTTCTTGGATCATGTGTGGACTTGAATGTAGCTTCACAACATGTTTTGTTATTTCTTTCTTTAGTTTTGGTTTCTCTCCTTACGTTGGACCTATAATGTAATTGATGCTTGACTGGCCGACTTGTGGCTTAGCTAGTTATATATTGGGATCTTGGGTTGATGTAGGGGTAGGATAAGAGAGAGAAGAGTAGAGAAGAGAGAAGGGAGGAATCATAATTGGATCATGTGAGATCTTGAAGATTATATTGTTTATCTAATATTGTAATAGTAAAGCTAGTGGTTTGCATGCTTAGAGACAAGGAGATTGCTTGGAGGCTTGCAAGCTCAAGTTAGATCTTCCTTAGTGTTTCCATCAACTGCTAATGTGTTTCAAAGCTTTACTAGCTAGAAGATTGCATAAATACTTTTGTAATTTCATTGTATAAGGCCAAAACTCGGAAGGCCTCACAGTCAGGCATGTTGAATGAAATTCTATTTTGAAGCATTATATTGTTGTATTCCCTTGTGATTTTTGTTGTTATAGTTGCTGGTGTAGGTTTGGACCATCCAATATTGGATCCCCATCCATGCCCTCCATCACATATACATAGTTTTGGTGCATGTATGCATAGGAATAGGCCGCATTTTCCCAGCAAACTGGTTGTTCTGCGCATATGTTCAGGGAACCTACTCATGCATTTTAGAAATTGTAGGGGTTGCACAAATATGAAATAAATATGTGCATTCATAATTATATGCATGTATCTTAATTGGTTGTGCATTCATTTAGGGTAGTTAAGCATATGTTAAATCTGTGCAAATATGAGGGGTTACTGCACAAACATTTTTCTATACTGCGCATTTGTTTTAGGTGATAAAATTTGGAAAACAATGAGGTCAATTAGGTCAAACTAGATAGCGATAGGCCAATTTGATCTGTCAGCTAGGTGCTTAGATCAATTTTGGTCAAGGTAGGCAACATCATAGCATAGTCGCTAGTTAGTCTTCCTGATTGGACAATTGATAGAATTATCCTTGTGGACATGTGATAAACATGTGTTCGATTGATAGGATAGATAGATAAATCAAATCTTGTTCAAAATCTAATAGTTTTATTTTGTGGTTGATTGTGATAGGAGGACATTACTGATATTCTAATGTCACGAGAGAGATATCTAGTCACACAGAATTTGAGGTCAGCACTGTCTGAGACAAACAGACTACTAATAGGAGCCATTAGTTTATTTCATAGCATCTATACGCCTGAGATTTGGGAAAATCTAGGAATGCTAACAGCATTGGTAGAGAGGTGGCACTCAGAGATGAGTACCTTCCACCTCCCTCAAGAGAGATGACAGTCACATTAGAGGATGTTCATCGCATCCTCTGACTACTAATCATAGGGGATCTAGTGTAGTACAATAGGAACAATCGCTTGGTTGAGTGTAGAGCGGCATTTGGTGATGACGATATTGATGAGCCAGAGATCAGCTGGGAGTAGATGGTAGATTTATATGAGCCACTCCTAGTCATATTGGTTGGGGATGTTGGAGATTTTGTGTGTCTAGACTGGTGATTGCATGGGTTTGTAGTGGGATGGGGTCGGAGTCTTTAGAGAATGATGGACAATGGGACCTATTTTGTATGGGGCATATGTTTATTAGCATATCTATACCATGATCTTCACTAGGTGGTATACCAGAGAGGGGCATCATTATCACCTAGGGTGACATTACTCCATGTATGGGTGTGGAAGCATATTGCTATTACACAACCCACTGCTTTGAGATTTAGAGGCGCAGGGTAGCCTTACATTTCTTTATATGCATCCATTCACTCTCAGCATAAGCTAGGATGACTAGAGTTTTAGAGGTATTTGTTTGATAATGTAAATGCAGTTATATGGAGACCATATCTTAGTTGTGAGCTATGGGAGGATGAACGATAGCTAGGATATTGTTTTGAGTTGTGGTGGTTGATTGGGAGGACCCCATATATTATCAAGAGACATGTAGTTGGCCAAGTTCTGCTACAGTTTGGCAGGATCTAGGGTATGCCTCAAGGCATGATAGATTTTTCCCACACACACCAGAAGAGGTAGGATTGGGGACCCATGGTGTCCTTCAAGATAGCACGTCAGGAGTTCTTAGACATGTCATTCCAAGCATGGTCTATGAGACAGGGGTTGTAGACATAGGGATGATAGCAGACTATTAGAGATATCCAAGGGATCATCCATTCCCCAGATTGATAGATCTAACTAAGAGACCACCTTGAAGAGATGCAGAGGGATAGAGAGATAGGAGATGGGGGAGAGGTGGGAGAGGCCATGGGCGAGATGGTAGTGGTGATGATGGTGATGGAGATGATAGAGGTAGAGGACAAAAAGGTGGGCCTTAGATGAGAGGCAGAGGAGTGCAACCATGAGGACTGATGCCACCCCCTCCAAGATACATATCTAGACCACCTCTAGAATAGATATAGATATGTGTATAGGTGGATGCCCTAGGATAACTATAGATACATGTAGCACAGGTATAGGTCCCAGCATAGGTTTAGGTTGAGGATGTACAGGTACATGGTGCACATGCACATGATGATCCTCAACAAGGTAAGCATATGCTTGATATATTAGGAGAGGATGTGCAGATGCCAGACATAGAGGCATAGGATGATCAGGTTGATATGGATGTGGGGGGTCAGGATCCTTACCTATAGAGGGACACCCAAGATGAGGATATTGATATTGATGCTTTGCTAGTTAAACTAGAAATGATATAGGTATAGGATGACCATGTTCCTAGACTACAGTGGCTGATGGAGAGGCTAGAGGCAAAGCTAGCTAAGGTTAGGCAAGAGAGAGATGTCACCATAGAGTGGCTAGGAGAGGTAGATGCATTGCTAGATTAGTTGGAGTCTACATAGGCACTAGGACCACATGATGATAGTTTACATATGATGATGAGAGCTAGTAGGGATATTACCTACTAGAAAAAGGCATACAGATAGGTTGTGCTGAGGGATCAGTGGATCGGGAGCTTCAGAGAGATCTCATATGTAGTGCGGATAGCCGTATATAGATAGGGATCTAGTGGTAGTGGGGGTACATCTTTATATCCTTTGAGACCACCTATAGGCTCAGGAGATCCATTTGTAGCAGGGCCATCAATTACATCTTGAAGATAGAGACATATTGAGTCAGGGGTAGTGGATCATAGATATTGTATACACTTTTGTATTTATAGCATTATTGTATCAAGATGTATTTGTAGTCTTGATGGACACATTGGACACATTATTATTTATGAGACATCATGGGACATTTGGATAGTATACTATTTTTATGGATTTAGTATGATGGAATCTTTATGCATGATGCAGTTCTATTATGATTTCTTTATGATGTACTTCTAGGATGATTTATACATGTGAGTACTGACATATGCAAGATGTGATGATTTACTTTGATATGCATGTTATTTATGATCTATGATGCAATGTTTGATTTGAGATGGATGATGTGATTATATCTTTTGATGATGCTACTTAGAATAATGATTATGTGGTATGATGATTTACTAAAAATGATGCAGATGAATAAATGAATTTGTAAATGGTTATTTATTTAATGCATATTTTATCTAATGCAATGTAAGTGATGATGCAAAAATATGTAAATGAATGAATGATTTTGATATAAATAATGATAATGTAAATGATGATGTAAATAATGATAATGAATATGATGATGCAAGAAATGGTAATAAATGAAATGATGTAAATAATGATAATGAATATGATGATACAAGAAATGGATACTTTTGGGAAAAGAGTCTGACAAATTCTATATAATAAGATGCAATGTAATGACCCATAAAATGAAGAAATGTGATATGCAAAATATGATGAGGTTGATATAAATAAGGTAAAAGAAGACAAGAAGATAATAATGATAATATGCCACTTAAATGATCTAATGATGTAAAATGGTTATATACAATTTAAAAATGAGTAAGTTAATAAGATAAAATGATGATGGTGAAATTTATACATAATAAAAAAATGTGTAACTAATCTTGATACCTAAATGAGGAAGGTAAAATATGCCAAATGAATAAAGCAATAAGAAACCTATGTTTTTAATGCCAAATGTCCTCAGCTTTAATAACAATGTGTCCAACATGAGAAGATTGGACAAGGAAAACAAATGAATGTATAAGCAAGATAACCCTACAAAACCCTATAAAAGGAGCACTTTATGCAAATGTGGTTTTAAATGAAATGAAATATGGA